>PVHP010014681.1:0-38725 GCA_004024765.1 Zapus hudsonius
ACTCAGGGACCTATGCAGAAGAGGGGGCGGAAAGATTGTAAGAGCCGTGGTGGGGGAGACTATCCAGAGGCATGGCACCCTTCAGTATCAACACACTTGGGCCAGGAGGACCGGGCTGAGTACTAGGCTATCCAGGGTCCCCTGCCACAAGGACTGATCCAGATGGTACACGGAGGAGGATATCCAGCTGATTGGGGATGGGGAGGGGGGCATTGGGGAATTGGGGAAAACAACTCATTGTTTGCCCACTGAATAATGTAACTCATTATGGACAATAAATATATATTTAAGACTTAAAAAAAAAGAGAGCGGGTGGGAGAAATAAGATCAGAAGACATTATATACAGTGTGAAAGCCGAAAAGCTAAACAAAAATTAAGTGATAATAAAATAGAAATAAAGGAAAGAAAGAATTTTTGATGGGGAGCTACAGTTGGACATGGTGACACACACCTTTATTCCCAGAACTTGGAGGCTGAGGTAAGAGGACGGCAGCCCCTACCTCAAAAAATCAAAAATAATAAATAAATAATAACAATAAAACCGGGAGCTACAGCTTCAGTGAGAGACTCTGTCTCAGGGAAATATGGTGGAAGAAAAGTGAGGGAGAGGCTTGACGTCATCCTCCACATGCCTGCACATGGGGAGCTCATATGTGCACACAGCAAGCACACGCTACACACACTACAAACTATACGCACACACATACTGTATACAGACATACAGACACAAGGTACACTCGACACTAAAAATATCATCTTAGGCCAGTAGTTCTTACAGTTCTGTATTTGATTTCCAATAGGAATACCTAGGACTATCATTTTTGATATAATTATAATTGATTAGAAATATAAATCTTTTCTATGGTCTCAAGGAATAATTTTACTAATAGTTTATCATCATCTGGTTCATGAAGGTATTTCAGAAGTCTGTTTACATGGCTTATTTACCTATTTTCTAGGCTAGCACAAAAATTACAAAATTTTCATTGCTAAGTAAAGTACAACTTTCTCTCAATTTCAGTAAAACCATGACTTGGAAGCTTTAAGAGTTGCCCCTAAAATGAAGAAATTATGAATGTTAGCCCACAATGATCACCTCTAGGAATCATCCGTTCTCTTGGCCACATTTGTGATACATATTTGTTTTTGTTTTGTTTCATTTTGCTTTGTTTTTGAAGTAGGGCCTCACTCTAACTCGGGCTGACCTGGCACTCAGTCTGTAATCCCAGCCTGGCCTCGAACTCGAAATGATCTGCCTACCTCTGCCTCCCGAGGGCTGGGATCAAAGGCTTGAGCCACCACGCCAGTCTGTCTTCTTCAAGTGTAGAAACAAAACAGATTTAAAAATCTAGATATGGATTTCCAAAAACTTGGTACAAAGTAACCCTTACTGTATCTTTTCTAAAAAGAGCCAGAGCAGGTGGACTGGTTTGTTTTTGTGAGACTGTAGACCTGTAGACGAAGCATTCAGATAGGCTGCATCATCCTCACATCTCCTGGGACACAGTCTTGGTCTACCTGTTTTGAGAATCTTGATGTGAGTAGGAAGCACACAGTGATTTTTCCTATTCATGTACATGATTCTGTGGTCAGGTGAGGCATTGTGGGGGAAAGAAGCCAGGATCAGAGCCCGTGGTCAGGGTTCTCCATCCTCACAAACCTCATGAGCTAGGAAAAGTTCACTTTGCTGAGTCTTAATTTTCTCAGACATAAATGACAATGAGTCATTCTTGGTTCTCAGGTTTGGAATAAAGAATTCCCCTGTGCTGAATGAAATATGAAGATTAATTGTTTCCGTCCACATCATCTCGAAGCCGCTGACTGGCTCTGGGTTAGCCAAGAAAAGGCAATCCACCCACCTCTGCTTTAGCTGAAGTTCTCGTTCAGGGCCAGGTAAACCAAATCATGATCGGCCATGGGCTGCAGACGCTAGCCAATGCTTTCAGATGCAGGGATCAGGCTAGGGAGTTTGGAAGATCGATGAGAAAAATCCAGAAATAGGTCCTCTGCCTTTAATGGTTCCACTAACTCGTTCATTCTCTTCACTTTAATACTCACTAAACATTTATTGAACATTCGCTATATACTGAGCATTGCGCTTGGTATTGAGAGACAACACAGAATATGAAATGATCCCTGTTTTCACAGTCTAATTGCAAGAGGAAAACAGAAATCTCAACAGATATTATATTGGTGGAGGGGGACTTGGAAATCGAGAACCTAAGAAAGGTTCTGCCTGGGGCAGTCAGAGAAGATGTCACACTTATCTTAGCTGTTTTGACCAAAGTGGATTATGGGAGTGATGTGTATGGATTGTTATTTGCTTAAATAAAATCGCTCCTATACATACATCTATATTTGTCTATTTCTTTAAAACAGAATAAATCCCCCTAGCCCTCCCATCACCTTTATGGCTCACTGTGTTATTACTTCACTCATTGCTGTAGCCAAGTACCTGACAAGAAGCAGCTCAGGAAGAAAAAGGCTTCTTTTGGCTTACAGTTTGAGATGAGATCTTCCATCTTGGCAGGGAAGGAGGGAGCAGCAGCCTCGGAGGCCAGCTGGTCACATCACATCCCCAGACAGGAGGCAGAGAGCAAACAGGAAGTGGTGCCAGGCTGTAAAACCTCAAGGCCTGCCCTACTTATCTACTTCCTCTGCCAAGGCTCCACCTCCTAAAGGTTGCACAACCTTCCCAAATAGCGCCCGGAGCTGGGGACCAAGGGTTCAAACACAGGAGCCTATGGGGGACATTTCAAACCACAACACTCACCGCCTCTGGAAGACGTTTCCATTCTTCTGATGGACAGTTTGCTTCATGAGCCAGTTACCAGGCAAGCTGCTGAATAGATTTAGTCATAACATGTCAATAACTACAATTCTGGTTTTGACATGGATTAATCATTTTCTCCTTGAGACCCTCTCTACTGAGTCCAGAGAGAGCTTTTAAAGCAGCGACTCCCTGAGATGGATGGGTGAACTCTGACAGAGTGAAGTGTTCATAACACTTCAAGAGAACTAAACTAGTTCAAGAAGCTGTGCTCTCATATAGACGGGAGAAGAGAAAGACTAAATGGAGTGAGCTGAAGACCCAGACTCCACCTTCTACCTCTGAACAGTTTGTACTCATTCCAAGCTTAAAAGAGGGAGCTTTGAGAAAGCAAGGCTTGAGAGCTGGTGCTTAAGTGTTTCTACCTCAGTTTCCCAATAACCTCAGAAGTACAATCTACACAGACAAATTACATTCCGGTTTACAGCCTTCAGAAACTATGTGAAGAGTAGGCTGTAAAAAGCATATCAGGAATCAAGTAAAAACAGAAAATTGGACTGGAGAGATGGCTCAGTGGTTAAGACACTCACCTACAACCTAATGACCGGAGTTCCATTCCCCAGTGCATACGTAAAGCCAGACACACAAAGTGGCACATGCATCGGGTTTGTTGGCAGTAGCTAGAGGCCCTGGTGCGCCCATTCTCTCTCTCTCTCTCTCTCTCTCTCTCTCTCTCTCTCTCTCTCTCTTTCTCTGTCTGTCTCTGCTTGCCAATCAATAAAAATAAAAATAAAATACTTTAAAGCAGAAAATTTATAAATATATTTTAATAAGAATTATCATTTTAGTGTTCCTTCCTTTGCATATTATGAGCTGAAGTGACAATTATTTTCTGAAAGCCATGAACACGCCTATTTTTTAAGATTATAAAAAGCAGACTCATACAGATATTCAGAAACAGATGAACCACATAGGAAGCTAATGACTCAACGTTTTTGACACTTAACAGTGGGTTGACTTGGTTTTGGTTCCTGGCATTGGCGGAGGTTTAATTGGATCTCATTCTCTTCAAAAGTATTTTCCCACCATCTTTAGTTACATCGTGACAGTGCTCCCTCCCACCACTGTGCCCCAAATACCAAAAACTCTGCTAAACTTTTATTGGATTAAAGAACACAGATCGAAAGTAGGCATGTTTGATACCCCCAAACAGCACCATCTTTTTTTTTTTCTTCCTCTTCCATTTTCTCTTTTTCTTGGGCTCTTGTGCTTCTGTGGAGCTAAACTCAGACAAGACCACACCTCTTTGGTGCTAGACGCTTTTGTAGAGGAGGAATCTGTAAAGAAACGTGTACTCAGATTGCTGCCATTCAGTTGATTCCAATAGGAATAAACCGCTGCAAATACATGTCAGGTCTTCCCACATGATTTAGTACAATGCACATCTAGGCCCTGTCCTTTAGAAGCAAAAAGACGCCTCCCTGCTTACCTGCCCTATAAGAGGAGAAGTTGCTTCAAGTGGAAGGCCTGAAGGTACTCTACAGATGCAGACCCAGGGAACTCAGCAGGCTGTAAAGTCCCACGTTTATGCCTATACATTTGTACCTACACATTTATACCTACACATTTATGTCTATACAGTTATGCTTATACATTTATGCATATACATTTATGCCTACACATTTATGCCTATACATTTTTGCCTATACATTTATGCCTATACATTTGTACCTATACATTTATACTTATACATTTATGCCTATACATTTATACCTACACATTTATGCCCATACATTTAAACCTATACATTTGTACCTATACATTTAAACCTATAAATATATGCCTATACATATATGCCTACACATTTATGCCTATACATTTATGCCTATACATTTAAACCTATACATTTGTACCTATACATTTAAACCTATACATTTATGCCTACACATTCATACCTATACATTTATGCCTATACATTTAAACCTATACATTTGTACCTATACATTTATACTTATACATTTATGCCTATACACTTTTACCTATGCACTGTTGTCCTCATAATACATTTGCCATCTTACAGTTTGGCAAACTTCATAGAGCAAACTGATTTCTTCCTATAACCCCAAGCCTCTAGACTGGATGTTTGTGATTATCAAAAGTACCTTCTATACTTTTTTGCTTTTTTATGCTTTTTTAACGTTTCATTTGGTGTCTGTTTATGCATGTGTGTGATGCATGCATGTGTATAAATGACCCTGGGAAGGTTGGAGGACAGCCGAGGGGTGTTGGCCCCTCTCCTTCCACTTTGTTTGAGACAGGGTCTTTTTTTTTTGCTGCTGGGGATGCTGGACTAGCTGTCCTGCAAGATTTGGGGTCTCCTGACCCCACCTCTGCAGCAGGCATATTGGCTTTACAGATGTGTGCATCACTTTGCATCTGGCTTTAGGTGAGTGCTTGTAGCCAGCCCAGTGCCTGGTGCACTTCTCCTGGCACAGAAAAAGGCAAAATAGTGTGTTGTTAAACTATTAAGGAGGGTATTGGGTTTCAGCCCCCCATGATGCCTTAAAAGCTCCTACTTCTGTGCCTCGGTTCTCTATGTGGCAGGAGCCTAGTGGAATAATTTAGCTGCTTGTATGTTCTACAGCATGATGAATCCGATCAAACATGGGTCTTCTTTTTCTCAGGAAGACATCACTTCTACAAAGATGCTCTCCTGTAGCGATTTGAAAAGATCCTGTGGTTGAACTGGGCTTAGGCTAGAATCAGTCATAAGGCAATGACAGAGGTCACAGGATCCAAGGACACTAAAAAGATGGAGCCCACTTAGGGCTAGAAATTACCCTCAATACATGAAACATAAGAAGTACACAGCAAGTTATTCCCAAGGAAACCTATTCAGGGAAAAACCAAAGACCTGATTATGATATGAGACAAGTTCAGAGTTCTCAAAGCAACACTCAATATTTTTGATATTTTTAATAGTTTATCATTAAGTAATGAATCTAATTAAAAATACATGGATGAGGGCACAGTCAGTGGCAATTAGAACTCTTCTCTGTGTGGTCCTGGAAGGCAAAGAACAGGATTCTGCCAGGGGCTTGCCGTTTCCTGCCCAGTTCTGACCACGGGCCAGATGAGTTTTGGTGTTACTGTTAGAAGAATAAGGGTTTGGTCCAACAGTGAGCTGGAGTTCAAATACTGAGGTCAATTACAGGAACATGTGCTCATCTAAACGAGCATCCTAGAGATGATTACATTACTTTGAAATGATAGGCCCCAACATGCAGCGAGACCATGAGAGCAATGCTTCCCATTGGACTACGGTGGCTCGTAGCTGGTCAGCTCCGACCCAGACCTTAGCTGAATCAAGCTCACAGTCCGCAGAGATGCAAAACTATAGACTTTGTAACGTGCAATGAGGGAGGCTTTGTTAGGTGCTCATGGGGTGGGCAGGCGTTTAGGGGCGGATGTTAAACCATGTTAATTCATGACTTAAGCATGTAAGAAAATCATGCTACGAAGCACTTAGATCATTGCTTTTTCAACTTTTTTATTGACAACTTCCATAAATGTAGACAACATGCCATCATCATAACCCCTTCCCACCACCCTCTCTCTTCCTCTTCCCGACAATCTCAAATTCTTTCCAACCAGTTTCTCTGCTATTTTGAGGACATCATTTTTCCTCCTATTCTACAGGTCTTATGGAGGTGGCATTGGTACTGAGGGGCAGCATCAAGACCACTTTGTGACTAGAGGACAGCTTTGTAAGCACCCCTCCCCTTCCTTTGGCTCTTGTGTTTTTTCCACTGCCTCTTCCACAATGGACCCTGAGCTTTGGAGGGTGTGACAGAGATGTCTTACTTAGGACTGAACACTCCACTGCCACTTCCTGAGTCACTGAAGTGGTCACTACCATCTGAGAAGAGAAGCTTCTCTAACCAAAAGTGAGAGTAGCCTTAATATATAAACATAAACATATGTAGGTGGAGGGAAGTATGGGGGGCATTTAGCCAGACAACGATCATAATTTCCTCCCTAGTTCTCATGTCCTCCCAGCTGTAGGCTTTTCATTAGGTATTCAGACCAGGCAGGAATTCTCTCCCATGGAGTGGGCCTCAAGTCCAATCAGAGAGCAGTTGGTTTCCCCAATGACAGAAATGCCACCATTGCACCAGTTGGTATTTTTAGCCTGGATGGCCAGTCATAAAGCTCACTCAAGAGTTTCCATCTTCAGGGCAATGTGTTTTCTCTGGACTAGCCACATGTCAATCACAGTAACAGACATGTCTCTACCAATCACAGATTGCTAAGTAGGGATTCTGACATAGCTCTTGTCTAGCAAGAGGTGATACTATCAAAAACTGTAATACCAGTGAAACTTTGAGGAAATATTGTAGCCTGTTTTACTGAGATTTTAATAATATAAAAACAATAGTTTATGATTGAATGAATAGTCCTGAGATATAAGATATTCTAATTAAAAATGTTTCTAAACCAGGCTTGGTAGTACGTGCCTTTAATCCCAGCATTTAGGAGGCAGAGGTAGGAGTTCAAAACAAGCTTGAGGCTACATAGTGAATTCCCAGTAGAGCCATACCTTATCTTGAAAACCAAAAAAAGAAAAAGAACAGTTTATGAAAATACTGTGAAGAAAATTCAGCAATATATTACCTACATCAGCTATAAAGTATGTCTAAATCATGTCCTTAACCTCCATCAAACTATTATATAGGAATAGAATAAAAAATAGATCAGGGCCGGAGAGATAGCTCAGCAGTTAAGGCACTTGCCAGAAAAGTCTTATGACCCAGGTTAGATTCCCCAGTACCCAGGTAAAGTCAGATGCACAAAGTGGCACATCCATCTGGAGTTCATTTGTAGTGTCTAGAGGCCCTGGCATTCCCATTCTCTCTCTCTCTCTCTCTCTCTCTCTCTCTCTCTCTCTCTCTCTCTCTCTCTCTCTCTCTCTCTCTGCTGCAAATAAATAAATCAAAATATTTGTTAAAATATAAGTATATAATGGGGTAAATGCATATAGAAAGTAGTTAACCTTATTTTCATTATAGCCCTGAGAAGCTAGAAAGGGGAGTAAATACCACTAGTCAGCAATGATAAGTGTAAAGGTTTAGATAGGCTTGCGGGATTTTTCTTTCCCAGTATGAAAAAAATCCAAATAGATGGAATAATTTGCCAAACACATCGAGCTTTGAAATTCAGCTTCCCATCAAGCCCAGAGAGATTCTTCCCATGTGATCTAGAAATAAAAGTTGGTAATTGGAAATGCTTTAGCAATTTGATATAAAATATCTTCACCAAATGCAGAGATGGGAACAAAAATGCTGCCGATGTGCCGACGGGAATGGTGGCCAGAAGTCCTTCTCGGCCTAATCAAGTTTGTCCTCTGGTGTTCTTATTTCTAGATGATTAAATCTAAAAGGTGATCCCGTCTCTTCTGTTGCAGTAGAAAAGAGAAAGGAACAGAGACGGTAAACAGACATGGCGGGGTTTTCCTTCCTAGCTGTTAATTCCCTCTCAGCCAACCACTTTCAAATCATGTGCAAATTATTCTGCTAACATGATCTGAGACTAGAAGGTACCCATACAGATAGCTGAACACTGAAGGCAAAAGCCAGCAAAAATAAGGGCCTTTCTAGAAACCTGGAAGCTCTTTCATAGACTTCGAGGACAGTCATTTCCATTATCTGTCTTTTATTGAATCCATTCCTAGTCACTCTAGAGCGGCTGACTTAACATGGCCAAGGGAATGAACCTCAACACTCCCCCAGAAAACTGCTCAGAAATGACTCCTGGTTCCACGTACTGAATGGGAGATGATGACCTCTGGAATCTCTTTATGCTGCCAGTGACACTGAGGACCACTGTGTGCGAGGTATTGTCCACTTTTGAGCTACCAGAGAGACATTTGAAGTACTTACCGCTGAGCCATCTGTTTACGTGAAGTACCCCATGAAGTACTTACCCCTGAGCCACCTGTTTCATCTCTAGAATGGATGAGGTTGACTGAAGGAGGTGATATGTTCTGATCTGTTGTAAGCATCACTCCTTCAGCTACGCTCTGTCTTAAAAAGTAGACAAGAGGGCTGGAGGGATGGCTCAGTGGTTAAGGCACTTGCCTCCAGTGCCTAAGACCCTGGGTTCAATTCCCCAGGACCCACATAAGCCAGACCCACTAGGTGGTGGCCCTGGTGTGTGCTCTCTCTGTCTCTGTCTCTGTCTCTGTCTCTGTCTCTCTCTCTCTCTCTCTCTCTCTCTCTCGCTCTCGCTCTCTCTATCTATCTCTTTGCTTGAAAATGAATAAATAAAATATTTTTTAAAAAGTAGACAAGAACACTTATTTTGCACATGTCTGAATTCCCACATATGAATATGCCCATTTTCCCTAACCACGGCATTACAACTGGAATTCCTGGCCTTGGTCTGGGTCCAGGGCCAGACAGAGTAGCTGACTCGGGCCCAGGAAACAATTCTCGATGCTTCCAAGCCTCTTTATCTAAAACAGAACTATTCCCCAGTAGAATTTCTCTTGCTTTCCTTGATGACAGTCAGAGAAGTAGCAAGTGTTGTTTTTTTTTCTATCCATCCTTCTGTGTAGATGAAGCAGCCATGAATGGATTTTTCTTTTACTACATAAGTGTTATTTTTCCACAAATGATTTCTCAGTGAATGGAAAATACACTTCAAAATCCTGTAAATGCTTTTCTGAAGTTAGTGCATGGCAAAATCCTAACAAGCCATGACCTTTCTGTTCGCCAGAAGCCTTCAACCTTTATTGCTGCTTCATTAAATATTTTATCCCGATAATCTTTGGCGTAAGGTAGAATGGATGAAAAGAAAGATCTGGTACATATTTTAAAGTAAAAAATGCCCACAAAAGCGTCAAATAATTTGTACAATCATGCCATTTTAATCCATTTCCAGAAGGAAATGAAAGGAAGAATTCTTCAGTTTTGCTGAGAACTACATTGTCCTTTCTTTATTCTGGTATAAATGTCTACTCGCGGTAAATGAACTCTATTTTCTAATGTACGTCAAAAGTCTCTCCAGCCTTGAAAACAATAAGCTATGGACAGGAAATGAAATATGAAACCAAGCCAAAACTTACTAGTGCTTTGTTCTATTAAGTTCTGTGCTCCGAAGATATTGTCAGCTGAGCTGAAATGTGACTTTACTCAATGTTATCACTTAATGACAAAGAGGATATAAAAATAAAACAAGTCGCCCCAGATGCTGAAGTTGGAACAAACTGAAGGGGACTATATTTCCACATTTACATGATAATAATGTTATGGGCAGTACTAAAAAATGCTCAAGGGCTGGACAGATTGTTCAGTGGTTAAAGGCACTTGCTTGTAAAGCCTGTTTGATTCCCCAGTACCCATATAAAGCCAGATGCACAAAGTGGCACATGCATCTGGAATTCCTTTGCAATGGGAGGAGGCCCTAGCATGCTCATACTAATTCTCTTTCTCTGTCTCATATAAAAATATTTTTTAAATTATTTGTTTTAGAAGCATATCTGTTTGTAGCTTAAGTTGTCATCTGATACAAATCCAAACTTCCATCTGGATACTCAGATCTCATTCTTTTTAGATACTGGTTTTCACTAATTTTCACAAAATCAGGACTAAAAGTTTTGAAGTATGTATTAATGATGATTTTTAAAAGAATCCAAACAGTCAATAAAGTATAGTTCAAAGTTCAAAATGAAAGCTTACTCTACGAACATAAGGCCTTTTACTTTCAAATCACTCTGCTTCTGTTTTAACAGAGTTCCTGAGTGGGAGAATGTACTAAAATCGCCCACTTTCCAGCTCGTTTTCCAAGCCAGCAGTCCAGGATTTCGGGGATCGTATTTATGCACAGATAGGCAACAACAGTTAAAATACCTACAACCTGCCACAAGGAATTGTTCTTATTCTATTATCTTTCCTCCAGTTCAAAAAATAGTTTCACAAAAGGTTTTCGTGCTACCAAATGTTATGCTTCAAGATGTGTTTATCTCATCAAAATCTGTGGAGATATAATTTATGCGCCTTCCCTTCTTTTTCTTGGTTTGGATAGAAAATATCATTCCAGAGACAGCTCTTAGTCTTTGAAACTTCACAGAAGAGGAAGAGTTGCAGGATGAAAGGTGTGGTTTTGGATGTAGAGTGTTGCCCGATGAACACCTAAGCTTTTGGTGTGAGAATCCAGGCAATGACAATCTGGGGCTAATAGCTTGTGGTTTTATAAAATGGAGATTGTTGTCCATAAGCAGTGTGTCAGAACCTTAGCTGGGAGCCTGTCTAGGAGTTTAGAGACTCGTTTACTCAGCTATGAGAGAGCAGATGGCGAAGGAGAGAGGCTGGAACCAGGGGAAGGAAAGAGGAACTGAAGATGGCTTTGCACTGTTCCACTCACAGACACAGCAACGAGGAGATCATTGCAATAAATCATTCTTCCATGAATAATCCACAAACAGAGCATGATACAGAAGAGATCATCAATGAATCCTGCCATACCCAAAGGGACATGGGGCGGGGCTTAAGTGGCATTGCAAAATACCCCAAGGGAAAGTAAATTCACACATTATGCACACCTTGCTTATAGGGAGTGATCCCTTAGAAAGGATATTTCCTAAGTGTGCACCATTCTGAGTTCCAAGCAAAAATTAACAGTAGCCTGCCCTAATAAGTGATACAAACCTAAATATAATCTATCAAGCACTAGGCACTAGATAAACTTGTAGTGTTCTTAACAAGAGTCATAATTAATTAAATTGGTCAAATTCAGATCCAAAAAGCAAAGGTCCACTACGTAAAGACGATCCTCTCAGGTTGACTGAATGAGATGGGTCTTCCAGAACCTTCCTTCTAGAACTGTTGACATTTGACCTTTTAGCTACATATCATCACCTAGAAAAGAAAACGAAATCATTATTACCTGTTTTCAGTCAGTTAACCTTCACCAGTTTTGAATTTAATTACATTTTTTAAAATATGGCTTGGGGGCTGGAGAGATGGCTCAGCGGTTAAGGCACTTGCCTCCAGTGCCTAAGGCCCCCCCCTTCAGTTCCCCAGGACCCACATAGGCCAGACCCACAAGGAGGTGGCCCTGGTGCACTCTCTCTCTCTCTCTCTCCCTCTCTCTCTCTCTCTCTCTCTCTCTCATATTTAAAAAAATATGGCTTGGTCTTTAAAAGATGGGTGGGAACTGATACAAGTATTCTTCAAATCACTAGACTTCAGTGTTCGCAGGTGTTTTCTGGGAAGTTGTGTGTCGTGGTCACGCAGATCAGTCGTCGTTTCTTCACAGCAATGGTTCGTTCTTCTCTTACCCTTCATTTGTTTGTGGCCACCCAGCAAGCCTCTAACCTAGCTTTTGACCTCTGTTCCTAAGAGTCAGAGGATCACATAAAAAGTTACGAAACCTCCGGTTATAAATCCACTCTTTGGTAATAAATCTGGGTGAAATTTTGATGGAAACGTGGCAGTTAAAAAACAACGGTTTTCAAGCGAATGTTGGTGAATTATGTTAGTTTAAAATGATCTATTCTTTCCTTTTCTCCTTTAAAACCGATTGTCAAATCTGACTAAAAATAACTCTCCAGATGCCGAGGCTGAAACCGACAAGCAACCCCAGCAGCGTCTTTTATGAGTTCCTGGACGAGTGCTCTCCAGTTTCTTTTCTGGGGAGGAAAATGTGGCCAGCATGTGTGGTGCTTCGCTATTGACCCTTTCCTCACCAAGACCTTCCCAGTTAACGTGTAGAGTCATTGATGCCAGTTGGCCTATAGAAAAACATATAGATAGATGACAGACAGATATAGGTAGATAGATATAGATACAGATAGATAGATAGATAGATGGATAGAGAGATAGATAGATAGATAGGTAGACAGATAGGTAGGTAGGTAGATAGATAGATAGATAGATAGATAGATAGATAGATAGATAGATAGATAGATAGATAGATAGATAGATGGATAGATAGATAGAGAGAGAGATGGATAGATAGATAGATAGATAGATAGATAGATAGATAGATAGATAGATAGATAGATAGATAGAGAGAGAGATGGATAGATAGAGAGAGATAGATAGATAGATAGATAGATAGATAGATAGATAGATGGATGGACGGACGGACGGACGGACAGACGGACAGACAGACAGACAGATAGATAGATAGACAGATAGATAGGTAGACAGACAGACAGAGAGATAGATAGATAGATAGATAGATAGATAGATAGATAGATAGATAGATAGATAGATAGATAGATAGATAGATAGATGGATGGATGGATGGATGGATGGACGGACGGACGGACGGACGGACGGACGGACGGACGGACAGACAGACAGACAGACAGACAGACAGACAGACAGATAGATAGATAGATAGATAGATATTAACATGGTTGCTACGAAATGTCTTTAATGTGAATCACATTACAAGGCAGGGTTCCCTCACATACTTGCAGGGCTATAAAAATTAGTGGTTTATATTCCACAAAAAACAATGTTACCTGTTCTGTCCTGCCCTGGTCCATCTTGCTCTCTGAGGACAAAGGAGTGCTCGAACTTGAACTTCCCCCGTCCAAAACTAAAAACAGACAGACAGCTTTGTGGGATGGAGCTGCATGTAGCATCTTGAAGAGTAAGGCTAAGACTTTAAGAGTGATCCACATATTAGACCAAAAAATTTCAGTTCATTTCAAATTAAAAGGCTCAGTCTGCTAAATCATTTCCCCAGGTATGTTTCCCTGTGATTGATTCATCTTACTGCCTGGTTTCTATGAGATTAGCTTATAAGTTGCACTGATAAAGACCTTATCATTCCCAAAAGATTTTCTGAAATAATTCTGAGGTCAAAAGACTGGTGAGAATCAGCTTCTCAGCTAGCAGTTAAGAGAGAGGGAGGAGGATCCATCCATTACTTCTTGAGCTGACCTCATGCATGTGGGAATGTGCAGTCATAGAGGGGACCTGGTGTAGGGGGGTGACCTGCTCTCGCCACCTTGTCATTTTTAATGAACTTATCTTTGAACTGTTTGGGAGTCAAGTGGGACAGTAGAACATGGACATGAGCGAGAACATCCGTGCACTATGTCTGGTTCCTGTGACTCATCATTGCCCACTTAGCCCGTGGCCCATGGGCACAGCGTTGCAGTGGATTCACACTGCATGGGAGGCACGTGAAGTGCAAGGTTCATGTGTTAGGTCTGCCGTTGCCAGAGATGGGCGAGGGAGAAAGCTTCAAAACCCAAGAGGTAACTCTTTCCTTCTGAGGGAGAACTTCCTGTGGACACAAACAGAAAGCAGCGGCATTCTGCAAACATGAATGAGCAAGGGGCGGCATCATGGTGTCGTGTCCTTGTCCTAACCAGTCACAAGTGCTAGAAGCCATGACTCCAAGGAAGCACACATCCATAGTCAATATCCTTTCAGTCTTTTCTGACCCGTAGAGGTCGAGGGTGCAGGTAGAATGTAAATGTATTAAGAAGTGAAATAAGGGGCTGGAGAGATGGCTCAGCAGTTAAGGTACAGTTAAGGTGCTGGCCTGCAAAGCCTAACGACCTAGGTTCGATTCCCCAGTACCCATGTAAGGCCAGATGCACAAAGTGGCACATGCATCTGGAGTTAATTTGCAGTGGCTGGAGGCCCTGGTTCACCCATTCTCTCTCTCTCTGCCAGGTGTGATGGTGCACTCGGCAGAGGTAGGAGGGTTGCTGTGAGTTCGAGGCCAGCCTGAGACTACATAGTGAATTCCAAGTCAGCCTGGGCTAGAATGAGATACTATCTTGAAAAATAAAGTAAAATAAGGGGGCTGGAGAGGTTGCTCAGTGTTTAAATGTACTAGGTTCCAATCCCCCATAACTACAAAAAGCCAGATGCGCAAAGTGGTGCATGCATCTGGAATTTGCAGCATAAAAAGGCCCTGGCACACCCATTTTTATTCTCTCTCTCTCTCTCTCTCTCCCCTCTCTCTTCCCCTTCTCTCTTCCTCTTGTCCTGCTTGCAAATAAATTAAATATTTTTAAGCTTTTTATTGATAGCTTCCATAATTATAGACAATAAACCGCTATGATTCCCCGCCCTCCCTCATATTTCTCCCCTTTCTCAATTAGTCTCTGTTTTGTTTGGGTGTCATCATCTTTTCCTCCCATTTTGTGTAGGTATTATCAAAAACTATGAAATCATGAATATCAAGGCCATTCTGTATCTGGAAGTTTGCATTGTAAGCAGCCTTACCCTTCCTTAGGCTCTTACAATCTTTCTCCCACCTCTTCCACAATAGACCCTGAGCCTCAGGAAGTGTGACAGAGATGTCCCAGTGCTGAACACTCCACTGTCACTTCTGCTCAGCACTATGGGGTCTTCTGAGTTATCCCAGTGGTCACCACCATCTGAATAAGAAACTTCTCCTCATACTCATTTTCTCATTTAGTCTTAGTGTGGACCAGGCAAAGCCTTGGTATTGGTTACATTTCAGGACAATACCTGAAAATACCATTTTCTATGGTATTGCCACTTCCTGGTGGCAATACTATAGAAAAGAATGACACCCCCACACACACCAGCAACCATTAACTGTCCTTAGCACCTCAGAGAGGGGCGTGGGCTCAAGGGCCCCAGCATTCGCTCTTCTCATGAATCACAACATACTTACACCTCTTCTCTTTGCGGCCTTGCCAGAGCCTGAGTTGTGCTGGACATCGCTTTCTCAGTGGGCGGTGCAGGATAGTCTTTAGCCACATTTCTGGGGTGTCCTGTAGGGCATGGATGGATCGTGGAATTTACTGGAATAACACAGCAGGAATTGGATGTTGAATTAAAATAAACTGGATAACACCCACTTTAATATAATATATGATCTTTCTTCCAGACATTATTTAGCTGGTCTCAGGCCACAGACTGAATGGACACACACACACACACACACACACACACACACACACACACACACACACACACAATCTGCAATCGGGGGAAGATACTTAAGTCATAAGTAGGTGAAAGTTGTGCAATCTTTTCTCTGAGAATCTTTCAAGGAGTCTCCACATTATTCCAGAAATCCAAGAGTTCTGTTACTAGCTCAGGTAAAGATCAGCCATTTCAAGAGCAGCGTGGGGTCCTCTTCATGGGTTTTAGCTAGAATTTTGACTTCTTGGTACTTCCTTAATCCATTTTATTCTTGGAAAGTTGACTACCTGAGTTATCCTTTCCGTCAGCGCTCTGCGTCAGTTACAAGACTGACGTCTGTTCTCTTGGACTAGAACAAGTACATCGGATTCTAGGAAACATTTCCAGGGCTTTCAAGTTCTTCAGTGTCACCATCTCTTTGTATTTCAGTCACCTAATACCTGGCCTCGAGCACACAGATGTCTGTAGGACTCTAGTCTTCCGTGGTGCTCACTTGAAGACATGTCCACAAGCAGAAAGCAGGACCTGATGTCTGGCCTTGTGTCCACATTCTGCTGTCAGCACTTTTTATAATATATATATATATATATATATATATATATATATATATATATATATATATATATAATTTACTTATTTGAGAGATAGATAGATAGAGAGAGAGAGGCACACAGAGAGAGAATAGGAGCATCAGGGGCCTCTGGCTACTGCAAACAAACTCCAGACACATGCACCACCTTGTGCATCTGGCTTTACGTGGGAATCGAACTTGGGTCCTTCTGCTCTGCAAGCAACTGCCTTAACCGCTGAGCCTCTTCAGCTCTGCTGTCAGCACTTCTGAGGTTCAAGGGCTCTAACCTCGTTGTGTCTCTCTGCTGACCCCTTCTACTACTGAAAGTAGACAAAGCATAGTGAACATTTTATCTGATTTTGAGACTCTAAGTTGTGTGTGTGTGTTAAAAATGGGCTAGGAAGACGGCTCAGCAGTTTAAGGCACTTGCTTGCAAAGCCTGATGGCCCAGGTTTGAATCCCTGACACCCATTAAAGCCAAATGAACAAGGTGGTGCACACATCTGGAGTTCATTTGCAGTGGCCAGAGGCCCTGATGCACTCCCCCACCTGCTCGCTTTCTCTCTCTCTCTCTCTCTCTCTCTCTCTCTCTCTCTCTCTCTCTCAAATAATTAAATAAAAATATGTATTTTTTAAAGTGTGATGGAAATGAAGTGATAGTAATCATCCCATCTATACAGAGTGCTAACTATTTCTCTCCCTTTGCAGTACAAGCTTGTAGATCCAGACGATTTGGAACAGAGAAGAAAGTCGTAGAGGAGAGGCAAGCAGGATGGAAGGATGCATCGCTCTACTGGGAGCTGTGCTTGCTATTTTCCAAGTGCTGATTTCAACCCGTTCTTAACCAGAGAGAATGGTTTTTGGCTTCAGAATAGTTTTCTGTCCACGAAAGGAAGATGAGATGCTGAATTATAAAACCAGGACATTTAGGGCTGGGCCGACAGCTCAGCCATTAAAGGTACTTACTTGCAAAGCCTTCCAGCCTGGGTTTTAATTTTCCACTATCTAACAAAGCCAGACGCACAAAGTGGTACATGTGTCTGGAGTTTGTTTACCAAAACAGGAGGTCCCAGCGTGCCTATACCCTCTCTCTCTCCTCGTAAATAAATAAATTAATTTTTTAACTCCGGATATTAGGGTAGAGAGCCTCTATGACAGTGTGATTGTTTCCCTCTCTCATTGTCCTTAGAGAGTGACATTTGCCCTCACTGAACATGGTGCCCAGCCCCTGTGGGCAGGTTCTCTTGGGCCAGTACTGAGTGCTGCATTCAGTTCCTTGCTGGCAGCCTGTGGCCTTGTGCTCGAGGGAGCAACTCAAGCAATGAATGAGTTCCTGCTCTTGAGGTCAGCTGAGGAGTCATCGTTGAGCCAGGGTGTCGGAGGAGTCTATTGTTTCTTATTTTATTTTTGATGCATCTTGTGGCTCCAGACTCACTGGAGACATCCTGACACATAATGCCTCGTCCAGGACAATGTGATGCCCTTCGCCTAGTCCAAGGGTGAGTCTCAGAAAGGTGCTGCCTCCCCCCCCAGAACAAACAACGGAAGTGCATCAGGAGAGTTCAGCTGCAGACAGAACGCACCTTGCAGCAGAGCCGCCCTGCGATTCCTCAGATGAAAGGCCATGTCAAAGCTGCAGAGGGAACACCCATTGCGTCTGCTGACACAAAGGAATACAGTGCCTGCGAGATCTTATCTGGCCTTCCTGTGCCAGACAGAGCCAGGCTGTGTCTTGTAAGAATCGCTCATTGTTTCTTGGGGACGACTGGCTCCTTTGAGTGGGTTCTGATGGCATCTCCCAGGGAGGTAGGTGGTGCCGGGAGCTCAGCCAGCCACATGACCCGGCTTGCTGGCTTCTCAGAAGTCAGAGGAGCACTTCACCCAGCTTCCTGGGTGGCAAGCAGTTCAACCTCTAAAGTTTAAGCTTAGGTATGCTTATGGCAGTACGCAAGAGCTGTGTGCTTAATAGCATCTTCAATTATACAAGCTAAAAAAATAGGAATGATATCCAGGGTTTCTCTGCTGATAAAAGATGTTTCCTGGGCTGGAGAGATGGCTCAGCGGTTGAGGCACTTGCCTCCAGTGCCTAAGGCCCCTGGTTCAATTCCCCAGGACCCACATATGCCAGACCCACAAGGTGGTGTGCGCTCTCTCTCTCTCTCTCTCTCTCTCTCTCTCTCTCTCTCTCTCTCTCTCTCTCTGCTTGAAAAATAAATAAATACAATACAAAAAAATTAAAAAAAAAGATGTTTCCTTTTTTTCATCACCCTCAGCTGTTTGATTCAGCTGTTGATTGTTGGTAAAATGGAGAAGCATCAAAAACTGTTTGAAAACACAAACTGAATGATTGAATAGCACCTTTAGAGAACTTAGATGTCTATATGTGACCATTGATGACATAACTTGTTTCGAGAAGATGAGCTTTAAGTTTTATTTAAATCATTACACTTAAAGATAACATTAGACTAATTAAATTGGCCAATCTTATATGACATCTGTCTCCTGTTTTTAGAAAGTTCATGGCCTTTTCCAGTCAAGGATGGTGGTAGGTAGCTACCTGTCGGCTACCTGGAGAGTAGTTTCCCTCTCTCTTCCTCTTCCTCTTCCTCTTCCTCAAGGACTGTTGCTGAAGGTGTGACATATGTGAAGGAGATGACAGAAGGTAAGACATGTCAAGGGGGAAAGGTGATTATGTCCATGTCTCCAGGGAGAACTCGCCCTTTGCCCTAAAAATACTATTCAATTCTGTCAGCAAAGAGCAATTATTTGTCAATAAATCTGTCTTCTGTGAGCACTTTGAGGCGTTGCATCACATTCTCCTTCCTACCTCCAGCGTCCAAAGCAATGTCTTAATGCATTGGAATTTAGGAACTCTTCCGTGAATGGATAGATGGATGCTGTAATGTCTAGCCCAGTAGCCGGTGTACATTTTTGGCAGGGATACTGTTGTGCGTTGACTGGGCTGGTATTAATCCCCAGGGAGATACACAGAATGCAGAGATTCTGACGATCACATCGTTTTTCTCCTTCAGCTTACAGCTGAGGTGATCATCTTCGGAGAGCGTGTGATTTACCTCTGGTCACGTGACTAATCAATCCACGACAGCTCTGGGTTACAATCCAGACCTCTTGATTTGCAGTCTGCAGCCCACCGCATGCTGTGGCTCTCTGTGACTCCCATGGGGAGGCCTGAAGGCCCCTGTGCACTGCTGGGCCAGAGGGAAGGGGTGGCCCTGGGGCTTCAGAAGCCCATGTTGGCAGTGCTGAGAAAAGAAAGAACAAGGAAGCCTCGTCATTGTTCAATATGATGTCGTTCCTTCTCTCTCAGAAGATGCCCTGCTTAGAACTCAGTGCCAGTGTCCCATCTCCTTCCTAGGCTTCCTAGGAAACCTCCCGGCACGGAGCTGCTCGTGCTCATCCTCATGCCAGGGTTTCCGCTTGATGTGAGGAGTTTAGACTTTGGAAATCCCACCCAGAGAAACATATTCCTCTCCGCTGAAAGGTGAGGCTAATTTAATGATGCTGCCTCTAGCTCTCCGAAACATGTCACTCCCGGTTGCCTGGATTGTTATTTCTCTGAACAATTCTCAGTCAGCATACATCTGAATCCTTGAAATTGAATGATAATTAAACATAATATTGCTCATTAAGATTTACCTTGGGGTGGAGATATGACTCAGCAGTTAAAGGTGCTTGCCTGCAAAGTCTGATGGCTTGGGTTCGATTACCCAGTACCTGTGTAAAGCCAGATGCACAAAGTGGCACATGCATCTGGCAAGAGGCCATGGTGGCCCATTCTTGCTTTATCTCTCCAAATTAAAAAAAAATTAATGATTTTGCAGGGAGATGGCTCCGCAGTTAGAGGCACTTACTTGCAAAGCCTGGTGGCACACTGGCCTGGGTTTGGTTCCCCAGTATCCACATAAAGCTAGAGGCACAGAGTGGTGGGCACATGAGTCTGGAGTATGTTTATAGTGGGTAGAGGCTCTGGTGCACCCATTTTTTTCTCTCTCTCTCTCCCTCCCTCCCTTCTTCCCTCTCTTCCTCCCTTCCTCTCTTCTTGCAAATGAATAAACTATTTTACAAAACCAAATTGTGCAACTCTATGTATAGTTTATTGCATGTCGGTTATAGCTCAATAAAGCTTTCACCTCTAAAAGTGATATTTTAAAATACAATCAAAATACTGTATCATGTATCAATAAGAACTAAAATAGCAGAATGTGTGTGTGTGTGTTTACTGTGGGGCATGGAACCATCTCTGTAGGGCTGTCGCCTTCATATCTGAGGCTGGAACTTGAAATCTGAGGACGGATTCTGATAAAGGAAGATGGATGTGAAGCGGAAGAGACAGCCAGACTAGACCTCATATAGAGCTGGAGCTCACACGGGGTGTCTCTGACCTGGATTGCATCAGGTACTGCAGGAGCAGGACTCTACTCAGAAAACTTAGTTCTCTCTCTCTCTCTCTCTCTCTCTCTCTCTCTCTCTCTCTCTCTCTCTCTCTCTCTCTCTCTCTCATTCATATTCATACACCTCTGGCCTGGGAGTTGTAAAGGAGGCACTGTGGGCCCAGCACCTTGTGCAGGAAGTGAGAGAACAGAGACAATACACTGAGCTTTAAAGTATCTGCCGCTTCACTGCCTCTCAGGTTCTTGCCCGAACCTTGCTTGAGGTCCACCTCCCCACAGCATATAGGAAAGAGAATTCTGGGACACAGAATTCAGCTGAGCCAAGTTTACTCACCAAAAATCCATCCCTTGACAATTTGGCACTCTTTTATCTCCTTAAGTCCTAATATGATAGCAAAGGTGAGCACCATCTGACGTGTTACATCTACCCCGAGAACAACCAAATTAAACTAAATTTGCCCTAAAAGAAACTTTTAGAGAAGCTTTTTAGTTATTTTTATTTTTACTTTGGAAGCTATTTAGTTCTGTCCTAGTTGACTCACACTGCCCCTGACAGTCTATGACATATACTTATGAAGACAATAGGTTAAATTCATGCTGTGGGCTGGAGAGATGGTTCAGTCATGAAGGCATTTGCCTGCAGAGCCTGAAGGTCCCTATTTGATTCCCCAGTAACTACATAAAGCCAGATTCAAAAGTGGCACGTGCATCTGGAGTTTGCAACAGCAGGAGACCGTTCTCTGTCTCTCTGTCTCTCTCTGTCTCTCTCTCTCTCTCTCTCTCTCTCTGTGTGTGTGTGTGTGTGTGTGTGTGTGAGTGTGTCCTTGTCTCTCACTCAAATAAATAAATTTGACTGGGGCTGGGAAGATGGCTTAGCAGCTAAAGACACTTGCTTGGAAAGCCTGATGGCCTGGTTTCCGAGTACTCATGTAAAGTCAGATACATAAAATGGTGCGTGTGTCTGGAGTTCCTTTGCAGCAGCTGGAAACATTCTCTATGGAATTTGCTACCATTCTCTGTCTTGGTCTCTCTTTCTCTCTCCCTGCTTGCACATAGATAAGTGAAAATATGCACACACTTTTAGGCCCAGCACTCAGGAGGCAGAGGTAGGAGGATCTCCATGAGTTCAAGGCCAGCCTGAGATTACATAGTGAATTCCAGGTCAGTCTTCTAAAACAAACAAACAAAAATTTTAAAACATGACTTTTAAAGATCTGTGTTTGCATATATTTACATGTATACATAATCAAAATGCAGAAAAATCTCCTAACAACTACATATTCGCGCTTGTAATTGACCAAGTGTCCACCACAGACATTCCTATAACAATTTACCCCCTGCTCATCTCGTTCTCAGTAAACCTGGCTGCATGTGGACCCTTGCCTAGTACTAAACCAAATCTTCATTTCCAGAACCTGGGTCACTGGTGGGTCTGCTAGTTGAGGTAATATGTTGTTTCCTGTCATCGTTAATCGCAAGCTATGGGATTACTAAGAGGCACACTTCCCTTTACTCTCTCATGGAGGAGCAGCCTCGGTACAAGGTACAATCACTCTTGGTTTCGTCTGGTGAATCCATGGCATGAGTCAGGTGGTCAGAAGGCACTCCAGGGCGATGGAACCATAATGTTCCTCTAATGGAGGCACTTCTCTTGGAACGAAGACGTACTGGCCTCAAGAGCCTGATGTCACAGAGGTAGGAAGTAAAAGTGACATCAGTAGATCTAATGGTAAGAAGAGCCTTCACCCCGTCCACTCTGATTTCCTGACCTATAAATCCTGCCAAGTGAAAAAGAGAGCTTTGTACTGGATACGGATTTGGAATCAATGTTGCTTCCTGAAGGACTAGAGAGCCTTCCAAGGAATGTTCTGCCATTCTCTCCAGCCAGCTGCTGGAGAGTGAGGAGGAGCACGGATCAGCAGACTGCAAGAGGCCCATTCTGTGCCTCATTTGCTGTGAAATCAGCTCCTGGGTCAGAATTGATGCTTTGTGAAATTCCATGATCTCAATAAGGCTCTGTGTACCTGGGTGAGTCGTAGAAGCATTGTTGGCAGGGAAGTCAAGTGCATGTGTATATATATATATATATATATATATATATATATATATATATATATATCCATAGTGTCTATTTTGGTAAGAGCAAAGAACTGTCCCTTCCACAGGGATGGCTAGCCAGGAGCTGGGAATGGTGCGAGAGAGAGGAGAGAGAGAGAGAGAGAGAGAGAGAGAGAGAGAGAGAGAGAGAGAGAGAGAGAGAGAGAGAATGGGCACACCAGAGCCTCCCATCACTGCAGCCAACTCCAGACGCATGTACTGTGTACGTCTGGCTTTATGTGGGTAAAGTTTGAGAGTAAGACAGTGTACTGGAGCAGGAGCCATAGGTATGTACGGTACATAGGCCACTTACTCGTGGAGCGTGTCAGTGCCTTCTCATCTGCTCAAGTCCAAGTTCATATAAACCACTTCCACTTGATGATGGAGCACTGCAATGCATCTCAGTGTCATGGCCTGGTGGGACAGATATCACTAGTATCCAGCCTCGACCCAGGTCCAGTAGCAAGCAGGACAAACACATTTGCACAAAGAATCATTACCCAGAGAGGTTGTTCCACAATCCTAAGGGTCTGCGTTGGAATGTCTGTCACTGATGTTGTAGAGACAAGTGTCAGAGCTGACTGCACAGCACTCTGGGATTGGCCACTGCGCCCCCCCCCCATTGTGAATTATAAGGAAATCCCAGCATGCCTCTGACCAGCCGCTAGTAGCCAGGCTGTGTCATGCACATCTCTCCCAGGCACCACAGTGACAAGAGCAGTCTCTACTGGGTATTCCTGGGGGGGACTGGGGGGGATCAGGAAGCTGAGGGAGAAGCTGGGGGAAGGGAGCAGCTGCAGGGGAGGGGACCCAGCAGAGGAGACTGCATGAGGGAACTGAAATGGATTCCCTGCCTTGCTTCCACCCTACCTTCTCTGTAGTTCACCTTTCTCAGAAACACACAGGGATTCTGGGAAATGTAGTTCAGCCTCACCAAGCTGACGCAGACCACAAATTCAACTTTGAACACTGTGGTGGTCTGAATGAAATGTCCCTCACAGGCTCATGTGTTATGGATACCTGTTCCCCAACTGGTGGAGCCTTGCTGCTGGAGGTGTGTCACTGGGGGTGGGCCTTAGGATTTTATAATCCAGCCTAGTTCACTCTTGTGGCATCTTCCCTGCTGCTGTGACAAGACGTGACACCCTGCTGCCAGTTCTGCCACGCTTTCCCTGCTGTGACTGGAAGAAATAAAGTCTTTCCTTCCTTCGCTTCGGGTCAGGTATTTTATCTGAGTGATGTGAAAGTAACTGCCACAGTTAGATTGTTTCAAGGTAGAAAATCCTGTTTAAGCAAAAGAGAAACAGATGATATTTCCAGACATGAATTTTTCTGAAGAAAGTATCTGATGCTTTCTTTTCTCTTACCTACAAGGCTTGGGGTCCCTAGAAGTGTATGTGTGTGTATATATGTGTGAGGGTGTGTGTTCTGGCCCTGGGGAGATTATTCAAAGAGAGCTGTTTTCAGAAACATTATTCTTTTTAATAAATCTTAATAGTGTGAAAAATATAATCACAGTTTGAGTATATTATTTATCAATGGCTTTCCCAGAGAGACAAAAATTTGTTTAGCTTTGAGATTTCTTCCTTTTTTTAAACCATTAAATCTTCAAAGATTTTGACTTTCTTTAAAGTTTTAGAATGTGCTGTAGGCAGAAGGCAGTGTGATGTGCGCTCGCTTGCATAATAATGAAGAGAAGCCTCAAAATTCTCTCTCTGACCTGCATAGAATGCAGGGAGGAGCCATGTCTGCTGTCACTGCTGCAGCCTGCTTCTCTGCAGAGAGCAAGGCTTACTTCTTTTGTTTCTAAATTCGATCAGTTCCCAAGGGCTGACATCCACTTGTGTCTCTTAATCCCAGAATCCATGAGCCTCTCTCAGAGAATGGCAAGACCCAGGCTCTGTGCAAGGTGGGAGTGTGAGAACGTGCCAGAATGACAAGCTTCAGAAGGCCACACGCTGCCAGGACCGAATGCTCAGCACAGGAACAGAGTCAATGCACGAGACTAACGGGAACGAGGTTTCAAATCAGCCCCTTCTTATCTCAAGTCGATTCATGATTTCCTGATGGAGACATTTGTCCACCCAACACTGCTGATGTTTCTAAAAATTCCCAGCACAGAATAACAGCTGTCAACACCTGCTTCAGACACACAAGTCGGGAAGGACTGCGTGTGGGAGAAAAACTCTAAGGCAAAACAATTTAGTGGCAAAACTCTGGGGCAATACTGTTCCTATCAGCTAGTTTGCTAAATATGTAGTGTCTTTAACATAGTATTAACCGAGCAACATTTAACAACCGTGTGGTTGAAGGACTGAAGGAGAGAGGAGTCATTCGGCTTTTTGGACAGTTGACAAGTAATTGATTTTATGCCAAGAGGACTCTGAGGTTTTTCCTCATTATTGAAATCTTTGACGTTTTGAATCTCCAACACAGTTGATCCTTAGGATACATGCTTGTTAGGATCACAATTGAACAAAAGCCCTGAAGGACTGAACAAAGGAAGGGCAGAAGAAAATGGAAAAAAGTTATGGAAATTTTCCTCCACCCATGGACAGCACACGCCCTCCTGCAAACAAAGCTTTTACTCTAAGACTATATTTAATAAAAATGTGATAAAATACTCACTAAGCCCCAGGAGGGGATGAACAATGGTTCTTTTTTATAATCTTCCAAAATTCAGCCCCACATGCTGAGCAGTTAGAGGGAATAGCCTTTTGTTCTATCTGTTTCCAAATGTCTATTTCCTTCCTGGCGCCCCAGAAACCTGAGCTGCTGTCAGAAGGGAGGGTGCACGTGCCTGGGCCCAGCCCTGGATCTGCCCTGCAAATCCCTCTCTCACTGTTACTGGCTTGCTGTCATAGGAGGCGTTCTGCTGGCTGGTCACAGAGCAGCCCTCAGGCAGGTTCCGTCGCTTTGCCCCCATCTCTACGGTGGGCAGAGAGAATGACAAATGCAGGAGCCCCTGTTCAGCTGTTTTGCTTTTGCTCTGTCCCCTTACAGTGCTCTGTCCTGGAGAGCCCAATGATAATGACAAGGACCCCTGAAAACGTGACCTCACCTGAGTGCCTCACTTCCTTCTCCAATGCCTCTTGGAAGCTCTCGGTCAAAAAAAGAAAAAATGGGGGCGGGGCTTGCTGGAAAGATGGCTCAGTGGTTACAGGTGCTTGCTTGCAAAGCCTAATAGCATGGATTCAATTCCCCAGTTCCCACTTAAAGCCAGATGCACAAAGTGGTGCATGTGTTTAGAATTCATTTACAGTAGCAAGAGGCCCTGGTATGCCCATTCTCTCTCCCTTCCCGCCTCTCTTTTATAAATAAATAAGGAAAATATAACAAGAAAAAAATCCTGGAGAGTCTTGGGCTCACTAGACTAAAATGCAATTGCTAAATTCTTCTACATCAGATTAAGCGCTCGAAAAATAATAATAATACCACAGGTAGCTTTAAAAGTCAGTCTGAAAAACAGTCAGTCTGCGCATAAGAGGGCCAGCTGCTTTTTTTTTTAAATGCTGTAACTCACCACCTCCTCTGTTTCCTTCTGAATCTGACTTTCCACCTGCCAGGCCTGGGAGCAGCATGCGGCTTTCGGTGGTCATATGTTATGTGGTGTTTTGGTGCTTTGCAGTGTTCAAAGAGCTCTCACACAAAAATGATCTCATCAGATCCTCAGATAACCCTGCTGAGTGAAGCAAGCTGATGGATTCTTTATCACCGTTTCCCATATGAGCAGAGCAAAGTAAATAAATTATATAACGTGGCCAAGGTCACTCTGGGCTTCAGTGGAACCAGATACCAACAGAAGCAATGAACTTCTAGACTCGCTTTCTAGTTTATTTCCTTGCTTTATTTTTCATCTTTTCCATCATGCCAAGGCACCTCGGTTAGGAAGGTTCTCAGCGTCTTCTTCACTTGCCATTTCTCATGTCAAATACTGGCAAAAGAACAGAGTTGCAGTTTGGTGGCCTGTTTCTATGCACACGTCAGGTGACAGCTTCTTCTGTGTTTTCACATTCTTTTTTATATTTTCTTTATTTTTATATTTTTGATTTCTTCTTGATTATTCTTTATCCTACCTGGAATTTACCAGAAATACTATTTTCTTCTCTTCCATTTCTTCTTTCTTCCTCTTCTTTCTTCCTTCCTCCCTCCTCCTTTGTCCCCATTCCCTCCCTCTTCCCCCCTTTCTCACTCCCTATCTTTTTTTTTATCAGCCTTTCGTTTGTTGATTGCATCCTATTGTGACAGTTAACTCATACTTCAGGCAGGTTCCACAGATTCCATAGCTGACCTCCTCCCCTTGAGTGGGAGGTGTCTCTAACTAGAGGTAAAACCTAATCCTGAAACTGATTGGTCAAAGACAGACCAACCAGCTGTCTCTCTGCTCACCTGGGGCAGGAAATACTCACTGAACAGAAAATGCTGTCTCTTTCTACCCCACATGGCCTAGTAGAAGGACCCATGGATCTCCAGGGTCTGGGTAAGGTCTCCTCACCACAGCCATTGGACTGTATTGAAGGGCTGGGGATCTCTCCCACGTGAACCTCTCTTTCTCAAGATGGGAGCCCTGTCATGTCTTCCCTCTGCTTGTCTGGCTGAGCAGCCCAGATTCTGCTTAAACCTCTCCCACATGTTCTCCCCACACTGGTGGCTGGAGATCTCTGTCACTTCTCCTTTCCTTTAAATAAGGTATGGGCTGCTTTCCCCACTCCAAATCCTCTGAATTTACTCCAATCTGAAATAAACGTGTGTGACAAAGCAAACAACCTCTATTTAAGTTTGTCCAATGCTTTGGCATGCTGAGATATGAACTCTGGGGGAATTACAGTGAGTGAAGCTTCGGGTGTTCACCCTGGTGTTACGAGTCCCCACCGTTCCCCTATAATATGTGACTAGACTATAAGAACATAAGGTTTAATGCATTACAGTTTCTCAGCACACCTATGGTCTGGGTTGTTTCATCTGTAATGGTTTTCTACGAGAGAGAATAGAAAAGGCACATCAATGAACATTAATGGCTTAGACAAATGAAGACTTTAATTTGTAGGTTTGTTTGGTGATGGCTCTAGTTGTCACAAAGAAAAGAATTCTGTCAAGAGACAGACAATTTAAGCAGAAATTTATTTAGCAAAGGCCAGCAAACACTCTAAAGAGAGACTCTCCTAAAGTGGGTAGGGGGCATCAGTACAGTGGGTTCTCCATTGTGGATTTCAAAGAAGTTGTTTTCAAATATTTTACTATTTTGATGTATTTATTTATTTATTCATTTATTTTCAAGCAGCAAGAGATAGAGAGAAGAGACAGACAGACAGAACGGGTGTGCCAGAGCCTCCAGCCACTGTAAACAAACTCCAGATACATGCATAATCTTATGCATCTGGCTTTATGTGGGCACTGGGGAGGCAAACTTGGGAAGTTAGGCTTTGCAGGCAAGCAACTGTCTTAACCAAGGAGCCATCTCTCCAGCCCTATTTTGAAATATTAATTAAGTGGGTAGCATATTCATCAAGGTAAGGTGATCATGGTGGTTTGGATCTCCTTTTCAGGGTATTTCTTTCCATGACCTTCTAAAAAAGCTCACAAACAAGGGGAGATCAAATCCATGATTCTAGTGATATTAAAATGAAATCAAGGTCTTTTCCACATGCTGACCCTTCACTAGGTCACATGTGTGGTAGCTGGGAAAATGCCTGGGCCCCTTCGTTTCCCATATGCTGGGAACAAATTAGCTGCAGCTTCAAGACGGAGCCATGAAGGAGCATTCTGTCAAAGCACACTGCCAGTTCCCTGAGGTCCTTCAAACCTAATGCCTCACTGACCTGGTATCAGGTTTTCATATTTTCAGTTCAGATGGTGTGATTAAACCAATATCGTCTGTCTTTGAGTCAAAAATTTAGTGGCTTTTCTGTTCAGCAATTTTATGAGCTTCATCAAGAAGCCACTTTCAGGAGGAGCTGCTGACATGATATCAGCATGTAGGGAAAAATGAAGGCAGACTTTGAACAAGAAGCTCTTCTCTTTGCAATATCTTGTAGCAACAGTGTTTTTATATGTCAAATATGACAGTTGACAAAGCAGTAATAGGGAAAGAGGCAATGAGCTGCCCATGCTAGCCCTCTGTTTCCCTGGCTCTCCTTGCAGAGTTGAGCGCCAGGAGGTGATGGACATGCTGAAGCCGTGAGTGGACCTAGGGTGCACACTTAATATCATGTCCAAGGTCATTCTCAGGAGAGCATCTTTCACTATACAAAAAGCCACATGACTTTGTAGGCCACAGAATGTTTTGAGCATAACTGCATAATTTGTAATGATCTCTATTCATTTCTACTTCTGTACTTTTATCACCAACAAAAATTATAGCAACCTATATTTTTAGTCAACTTTAACTGCAGGTTTAACTTGATCTGTTTATCACTTTAAGAAGCAGTTTGCTGATTACACAAATCTAAAATGGGTCTTCTGAAGACAGCAATCAAACCTCCCCTGAATCAACTGGCTTTTCAAAGGAAGGATGTCTACCATTTGGGAAAGAAAGGAAGGAAGGAAGAATGAAAGAAAGAAATGAATGAATGAATGAACAAATGAAAGGAAGGTTTTGGGTTTTCTCCAGCTTTAATATGAAAATGAGATTTCATGAGGGGGAGCTTTAGATTACCTATTGGAAAACACGTATCAAGTAACAGATGTATAATTTATGGAACTGATTGCTTTAAGCAGAGAAGCTTAAAAAATGAGCTTTTGCAACTCAGGTTGCTCTCAAGAGGAAGCAAACATGGTAATTATTCAGAACTGAACCCTGGCTGTGAACTATGCAACAAAAAGAAAAAGGAACCTAGAGAAATGTCAGAGAAGCAAAATGTCCCTGCATATTCAGAAATAGTTTCTTACCTCTTTCTGCAGGAAAAGATGAAATGGTTGTTAAGACACTTGAAAATTCTGAGACAAATAGATTTCAACAGTGTGGTTTTCTTTTGAGACCATGTGTTGCTGATCCGTGGCGCTTCATCGGGTCTCCAAGCTTTCCCGGGTGAAAGCATGAAGGCATATGTCATCAGGATCTGAGAAATGCTTTCTAGATTTATTTTGATATAATAATCTCAATTATAGTTAGATTTAGGAGACTGTTCTTTTTAATGCACTCAAAAGCCCAACAACAAAGACAACAGAATCATCGCTGTCAGACTACCTCGTGTCCTGCACTATTAGATTACTAAGTCACGTGTTGTCAGCATCCTGGGGAAGGCAGGGGAATTCTCTTAGGAAGGACCGTGTCCATCTGTCCAGAAAGGGAACCTGAGACTTACTCCCATAGAAATGGGCTGTGTTCTTAAATTGATGGGGTGAGGGCAAGGGGACAGAGTGCTAGCTGAAACCCTTCAAGTGCATGTAGGAACTGGTGATGGGTAAGAAGAAGAAACAGAAAAAGTCGAGCTGAATGTCACTGCAGAACAAGGAGTTCCGTGGCCAGATACGGCGAACAATGAGTTCTTAAATTGTGCCTTATTTCCTGTTTTCGGTTGTTCATTTGGTTATTTTCATTTCAATTTTAATATTGTCTTTGGAAGAGATGAATTGTTTTCCAATTTAAAGAGAAAGAGGATGGTGGAACGGTCTAGAAAGAAGAGGATTAGCTCCTATCTATGAGCAGGAATTTGAACGGATCTCAAAAGCATGGTATTGATACTAAACCCACTGGAGAAGAATAGGCGTCATTTGGTCCAAGCACATAAAGTTGAAGAGCAGGTGTCAGTAGGAGTTTCCAGGAATCCATACATAGGTGGTACATCTGCAAAGGCGAATAAGGGATGATTACAATAAAATCAGGATCGCCATTTTCTAGGAAGCAGGGACAAGGAGACAGGAGAAGGTTCGCAAGCTTGGCCGTCATATTCCTTATTCTGAAGCCAGGTGTCTGAGTGCTCACTTGATTATTAGTCTTTAAGTTGAATACTAATGTTATTAGATACTCCTCTAAATGGATGATCTATAGGTTTGTTTTTTTTAATGTTTTATTTATTAATTTTCAAGCAGAGAGCTACAGAGAGAGAGAGAGAGAGAGAGAGAGAGAGAGAGAGAGCACCAGGGCCACCACCTTGTGGGTCTGGCTTATGTGGGTCCTGGGGAATTGAACCAGGGGCCTTAGGCACTGGAGACAAGTGCCTTAACCACTGAGCCATCTCTCCAGCCCTATAGGTTTGATTTTTTTTAAGAAAGGAGTCAACTTTTTAAATTTTGCTTCATTTTATCAATAGCTAACAGAGGCTGGAATTCTCCAGCGATGCCGATTAAGACACTAAAGAGACAAGACAGCCAAAAAGAAAAGAAAAGAATGAATATCAGAAAAAAATCCTTGTTTGAATGAATGAATTTAACAAAATGTATGCAGCCGGAACTGAAGGCATTCTTCCCTGGGAAGTGTATCTGCCCGAGACTCCCGATGGGACCTTTCCCTATGAAACCCGGGTCCCTGGATGACCTTGCACTTCCCGCCTTTGTGCTGTGGTCTTCTCCTTCCGCTAACCTGCACTTCCCAACCTCTTTCTGATCAAACGCACAGGTCCACCTCTTCTGGGAAGCCGTCGTGTGACCCTCAATGACAAGTGTCCTGGCCCTTTCCAGATTTCTGGTAGCCGTGGACCCGTGTGCCTTGTGACACTCACATGTTCACCATCTCGATGTTTCTTCCTAGACTCGGAGCTTGGCTGTATCTCCAATCCAACCTGGCGGGCGAGTGGCATTGAATTATGCCCCCTGGAGGTACGGGCCTCCTGGTAGCCTGGTTCTCTCTCATTTAGGCATTTACCAGGCACTCAGTGATTTCATAGCCTTAGGAAATTACAGTTATATCATGTGGCAGCAAAATTTCCTGCAAAAGATTAGATAATAAAGGTTTTAGGGTTTATGTACTGGCTACATGTGATCTCCCTTTCCTTCCTTTCCTTTCAAATAGAGAAACCTTAGCTGCTGGCATCAGGCTGCACTTGGTTCGTGGTTTGTCACTTGGAGGGAACGATCCCAAGTTTCAGGATGGTGACGTAGACCAGGGTCCCCTTCCCTGCTGCCATTCTCTGCAACTGATCTCATGCATCATGATGAGAATTAAACTTTTTTGTCCTGTGTTCAAAGACTATAGATTTGGGACTTTCTGTGGTCAAAAGCAGGATAGACATAGCAACAATGGTGAATTTGAACCAGGTAGAGTTTGGTGTAAGGGATTCGGGACCCACTCTCTCCAGTCTGTCTTGCTGGAGAAACGTGTGCAGAGTCTGATACATGAGTGGAGAGCTTCATGATCAACCCAGTCTTAGCCTGGAGCAACCAGATTGAGGATCCTAGGTTAAAATGCAACAGAAGACATTTTTAAAGGGGGGGGGATCCAGAGAAAAGTCTGGAAGAGTGAAAGGGGAGGGAGGGGTGTGCTTCACATTCCTGAGGGTCTGAAATGCAACTGGCAACTTCAGGTGTATCTGAGTCGTGATATAAATCACCATTTTGCCAACCCTCCCCCAATTTCCCTCCCTCTCCTCCACAGGTTTTGAAAACAATCCACACATAGCAAGTTTCTTCCATCATTCTTACACTTAGTCCATACTACTGTCTAGAACTCACACTAGCAAAGCCATGGTTTTACTAGTTTGTCAGTACGCAAGGAAAGGTCTCTTAAGGAAAGAGCTGAAGGAGAAACAGGAGATAGATAGGGTGAGCACACACACACACACACACACACACACACACACACACACACACACACGGCTAATCAGGGCCAGAGACCCAAAGAGAAAACACGAAGGTGCCGCCCCTCCCCCGCAGAACTAGAATTCAGCTCCTGTCCAGCCCCTACTTCACCCCCAGTCTGCACACCAGGGTGGGCTGGTCCCTCCAGAGTCAGCCCCAGGAGTCCACAAACCAATCAGATCTCTCCTTACACACCCGAGTCTGATGACAAGGCCCTTCGTGATCAGATTCCTGGCTCATAAGAGGGTCTGCTCTGCCTCTGCTCTCTCCCGTTTTGGCTGTCCATCCTGCGGTCTCTCAAGGAACACCAGCTCTAAGCACCCTCCCCTTCCCGGGGTGCTTTCCTGCTTGCTTTCTACATGCATGCTCATGTATGGCTTTCCTCTAAGCTCTGGGTCTGCCACGTCTGGAAGAACTCTCTTGGCTTCTCATTCTGCAGAATTTCCTGGTCCAGGCTGGCTTTGCTCTCGCTCTCCTACGTGTGATCTCTGATCTCTGAGCCCTTTGCTTTTTCTCAATCCTCTCTGGTCTTTTAGGTTCAGGGGACCCCTCGGTCTCGAGCTCTGCCTTCCACGTGTGTGTGCATGTGCCTCCTCACAGCCCTTTGCCCAGGGATTTCTCTGAGAAGGAGATCCTCTCATCTCCTCCTCCCTCTCCGTCCCGGCCAAGAGGAGAGCTCTCCTTCAGCTGAGGTCTTCAGCCAGCCTCCTCCCTGGATCTTAATTCCCCCACAGTAAACCTCATAATTCATAATTTCTCCCCAAATAAACTTAAGAATTCATAATTTGCCCTTCTCAGCATCCATTTCCTCAATGCTTTGTTAAAATGGGCAGGAAGTCAAAGGTTGGGTTCAAGGCCTAGGAGAAGTTCTGTGAACCCCCAAATCCTGCATCTCACCAGGACAGTATGGCTGTCAGATGAAGGATGCGAACTTCAGCTGCATCAGCAGGCGCTGTCCCGTCAAAGAGCAGAGGGTGGAGGGGGAGGAAGGTGGGAGCCTGACTCTCCCCACCCCACACGTAAACGCTGGTGAAGTTTGTTTCAGGTAAGACAGATTGATTCCACGGTACTGAGTGGAATTAGCTTTGGGCTTTAATCCCCCAACTTCCTTTTAATGCAATTATCAGAAATGTATTTTAAGCATGAGTCTCCCATATGTTGTGATGTTTACTTCGAAGAAAGATTTTTGCTTATTGAATTATCTTTTGAGGATTTATAAATTGACATTCTTAATCCCCCCCCAAATTTCTTTAAAAAGAACACTTTAAAATGTGAGTGTTCAGAGAGCTGTTTTGTCTCGTGTTAAATTTTGAGAGAATTCATAGAAAGCTACTGTGAGACAGTCACCATCCTGGAAAGGTTCTCCGTGAGCCTCAGTTGGATCATCCTGGGGTTATTCTGGGAGCTGGGTGCCCTCGTTCTCTTCTGAATCACAGACTTTTGACAAGATATTTTGCAAGTTCTTGGTCTTTTTCTAAAACTTGACAGACATATGGAAAGTTATTAATTCAGTGAGTAAAAGATGCTGATGTCTGCAAACACCAGAGATTTTTTTTAAAGGCGCACTATTTCACAGTGAGTCTTCCCACAGGCATTGAAAACAAAACCCAACCTGACACCGTTTCTTCTCCACACTTTATCATTTGCTCGTCAGTGTTTGAATTTTCCTTGAGACAAACCACTTAGATCTCAACTGTAGATCACTTTATCTGTAGGGTCTGTAGAATTTAAAGGAAAGGGGTTCTTGAATAAACCAGAAACTGGAATTTAGGGGGATCCCTCACCAATATATCAATATACACCAACACGTCTTGTGACATTAAAGAATTACAATCCACAGACCGGATGGTAAGGTTCAGACTTTATTAGATTAAGAGAAGGAAAGAGGCAGAAGTACAAAGAGCTCCCCCCATGAGGGAGAAAATATGGGGTAAAGCCCGTTTGGAAGTAGAGGTCCCTCCCCATCATCCCAGTCCAAAAGGACTGGAACAAGGGGGGCATACCAGAGCAAGGACTTGGGGTTCAAAAAGACTCTGTTCCTATCTGGGAAGCATTTATTTATAATCTCATTATGGTGGGCTCTACCTCAGGCCCAGGTGAGTCTGAGAGAGAGCCTTGATGGACTCAAGGGCTGACACCAAGTTTTGGGGCTGAGTTTAACCAACCACAGCACTAGGATCAAACCTTAACTTCAGGGAAGGGGTCTCCTTCCCAGTGAGGGGCTCAAGTTGTTTATGGAAAAACAGATCTAGGGAACTCCTTTAGTCAAGAGATAAAGAGAGGCCAGATGCTCTCTGATCTCTAAGGCAGAGATTGTAAGGGCAGACTTAAAGGCCTGCCTGCTTTTGACTTTCAGGAACCCAGTCACTAAAGGGCCTCAAACCTCTCTTCTGTGAACTACACGCATACTTCATTTCATCAAAATGACAATTTTTTCATTTATTTCTGGTCTACTCTAAGGATAAATTTAAGGTTGATTGTCTTGTAATGACCCTAATTTTTTTATGTATGTATATATGCAAATCAGATCTGATATCTGAAGGCAGGACTTGCTTAGCTATCAGTCGTTTCTCCATTTCCCACAATTCTTGCAATGATATTTCAGTTTATATTTGGAAAGTAGCTATTAGACCGTAAAAATCACCCACAGTCCAGAAAACAATATGCCGCCTTCAAACCAAAGATAAATACTTGTTTTATGGTATGAAAAGCCCATTCCATGGTGGCGCACGCCTTTAATCCCAGCACTCAGGAGGCAGAGGTAGGAGGATCACCATGAGTTCAAGGCCACCCTGAGACTACATAGTGAATTCCGGGTCAGCCTGGACTAGAGCGAGACCCTACCTCAAAAAATAAAAAAGCCCTTCCCCTGGGTAGCTCTCATATTTATCCATAACTTTATAGAAAATAACCCGCCAAAAGCCAAAACTTGCGCAGATATTTGTGAAGTGACACATACAAACACGAGAGAAGCAGAACCATTTTCTGCTGAACCTGGTGCAATGGCACACACCGGGAGTCCTACCGCTGGGGAGTCAGAGGCAGGGGAATCGCAAGACTATGTCTCAGAAAATGTGGCAGGGAAGGGGTTGAGGAAGAGGAGAAGAGAAAGGGAGAAACAAAAAAGAAAGTGAGAGAAAGAAAAGAGCAAGAAAGAATGAGAGAGAGAAAGAGAGGGAGGAAGGAAAGAAGGGAGGAAAGGAGGAAGAAGAAAGGAAGGAAAGAATGAAAGGAGGGAGGAGGAAGGAAGGAAGGAAGGAGGAAGGAAGGAAAGAATGAAAGGAGGGAGGAGGAAGGAAGGAAGGAAGGAAGGAAAGAAGGAAGGAAGGAAAGAAGGAAGGAAGGAAGGAAAGAAGGAAGGAAGGAAGGAAGGAAGGAAGGAAGGAAGGAAAGAAGGAAGGAAGGAAAGAAGGAAGGAAGGAAGGAAAGAAGGAAGGAAGGAAGGAAAGAAGGAAGGAAGGAAGGAAAGAAGGAAGGAAGGAAGCCTTTCGTGATGTTGCTGTGAGCAACCAGGCAGGGGTAAGTGCTTTCCCTTCTAGCCAATGATCTGTGTGTCCTGGAATATAATCGCTGATCTGTTGAGTCACTTCCTTTGCGTTTGCAAGTAAGAATGTTTTATTCGTGCTGTAAACCAGCACCTAGACCAGTGTATGGCTGAGCTAGGGCTCTAACTATGTTCCCCCAAAATCCATTAATGTTCTACCCGTCATATCTAACTCCACCATTGCAGGTGTCATTGCTTCAAAAGAGACTGACCATCAGCAACAAGGTATCCCCTTAATCCCCCAGACCACCATACTTGTGAGGAAAGAGAAACTAAGAGGAATACTGTGTGTAACATAGACACATGAAGACGTCAGCCATGGGACAGACAGTAAGGCTGGCATTGCCTGGAGCCCCCAGAGAGGAAAGACACAAGATTCTCTCCCCCACCCCCAAGGCCTCACAGGAGACAGGGCTCTGCCAAAAACTCAGTTCTCTTCGCAATTCTCTGACATTCCACTCTTCAACCAAGGACCATTAAAAAGGAAGTGAATATTGAAATAAGATTTATATAATAAAAACCTGTATAGTAAATAGGTTACCATTCTAATGGAATTCTTTGCTTTTGCTATTGATTTATCAGAAGTGCTCGTAGAAGGAAGTTATTTAATATAATTCTGTGGTTTTTAGTATTATAAACTTGAAAGTTTCAGCTAACATCATTCAATAATTTTAAAATGCATCATGACATATATTCTGCAGGGAATGTAAGCTTTGAATTTGAATAAATTGCAGTCTTTCAGGAGAACTTCATGTGATGCTTTCAGGTAAGCAGGTTCATTAAAAAATGAATCAGCGTCAAAAATTATCAAGGTTTTTAATTTCTCAAGGTCAGTAATTTAGTTGGCTTTCTGCTGCTATAACAAAATACGAGAGGGAAAATAACTTTAAAAGAAGAAAGGTTGACTTTGGTCATAGTTTCACAGGTTTCATTCCTTGGTCACTTGGTTCCTTTGCTTCTAGAACAATGAAGAATCCAGAAAGAAAAGTGAACTAAGTAGATCTCCTCACCTCTCGTTTCTATCGCTTGCCAACATCTCAACAAATTATAAACCTATTAGTGGATTGACCCACTGATGGGATCAACATCCTCATAATCAATCACTTCTTAAAGAGCCCTGTCCCTGAACACTGATGCATTTTGGGACCAAATCTTTAACACGTGAGCTTGGAGGGACATTCAGATATAAATCATAATGCTGTGCACGACCAAAATATGAGGGCTCCAAAAACACAAATTTAAGTTATATTCAGTGTTAAAATTCGTTATTAGTGGTTACTTTAAAAAACTCTGACACCTCCTAGAAAAATCAATATTTTCGTGTGTACGTGCGTGCATGTGTGTGTACGTGTGCTACCAGACACGTTTATATTACAAGGTCCTTTGTCAGGCCCCGGCAGCAAGACGGTCAATGTACACCAACTATCTCATAAATAGGTAGTGAGCTGCTTTATGGTTCCTGGATCACATCCCAGGGATCCCCACCGCCCTGCTGTCCTGTGGCTGCAGTTTGCCCTCTGTCTCTTCACACACACACACACACACACACACACACACACAGTGGACCCCATACACAAAGGACAAGCCTTTCAGGGAGCCATGTGCAGATCTGAGTGTTTCCTGTCTCATGGGGAGGAAGCTCTCACATCATTGCTTGTCATCTATGCTGTCTGGCCCAGTGTCTCCTCACTTCCTGGAATAAAACCAAACTAAACAAAACAATAAAAGTGACTATTTCTATGTGATTTAAAATTCTGAGCTCCTATTACTGGAACACTAAATCTTTCAAGCCTAGTGTGTAACACACCCTCCAAGATGAGCAGAGCTTCCAACAAGACAGTTCATGTATTTCAACAGCTAGTTTTAAATATTATTCCCAAATTATGCTAATGCTTGCATGGAGAGCAAAATATTGGCTCATTAAAATTAACCTTTATATTTTACTTTTTATAAGAAATTTAAAGCTATTTATTTATTCACTTATTTGTAGGCAGAGAGAGACAGGGAGAATGGGTATGTCAGGCCCCCAGCCACTGCAAATGATGTCCAGATGCATGCACCACTTTGTGCATCTGGATTTACATGGGTGCTGGGGTATTGAACCTGGGTTGATAGGCTTTGCAGGCAAGCGCCTTAACTGCTGAGCCATCTCTCCAGCCCTGCATTTTTGGTTTGGACAAAACTCACTCTTCTTTGAATATTGAATTTTAGATATGAGAAAATGACAGGGAAATAAGTTTTAAAAAACAATTGTGACTTGATTCTGTGAATTGATCGTTCTTGTCCTTCAAATGAACTCCTTGTCAAATGATTTCCACATTTGATAAATAATCTTCATTTGCTCTCAGACAGGCATCTCGTGTTCAGAGGGATCATATTTTCTCAGCTCAATCAGCCACATCACTGTCATCTCTTGGAAAGTCAACACTTTCTGCCAAGTTGGCAAGATGACAAAGTGTGCAAGAATGTTAAAGTAGAAGCAGCTTATTTGGTTCAGGATGAATTTTGAGGGTCAGAGGAGAACTTCTGTGTCATCAACTTGCATATCGTGTAGACTGATAAAATAAGAGCAGAGTACAGGTTTGCAACCTGAAGAACTCAGCTTCAGGGCTGGAGAGATGGCTCAGCGGTTAAGGCACTTGCCTCCAGTGCCTAAGGCTCTG
>PVHP010014682.1:0-17053 GCA_004024765.1 Zapus hudsonius
CCAAAAGTACATCAATCAAATCTATCACATGACCTGCCCTGACATGGAAGGTGCAGTCCTGTATACCTGGCTTTGGGGCAGGTATTGACCCAGCGCAGGGAGGCCCTTTTACCTTTTGGGATGGTCTTACCTATTCTGAGTGCCCACCTGGTTCCCTTTCTGGTTGGGTGGGTGATCTGTTGTGCTGGACGATGCGTGGCTGAGCGGTGGTGGCTCTGATCTCTTGGTATTCCCAGATCTCCAGTGGATCCCAGTCTGGTGGGTGGGGGAGGGGAGGCTGTGGAGTATGACTACAGTTGTTCCGGAGCTACACAGCTGGTGTGAATGGAGAATCCCTTCCCCAGAGTTCTGCTCATACAGGCTCAGGCAGGGCTGGGCATGTAGCTCTTCTTATGCACTGCCCTGGCCATGGCTGGAGCTGATTCTGGCTGGTTGTGCATGTGGTTGCTAGGGTCTGCCCCTTCTTGGTGGTTGGTTATCTATCCCCTACGTACACCACCAGTGTCTGAAGCAAGGCTACATGTAAGTGCTAGACTTTGCTCTGTCTCGACACATCGAGGTAGGGAACAGGCACAGGCACACATCCTGACCCATCGCCTTAGCTCCTCCTTATCAATGTTTTGCTACCAAAGCACCTTAATGCAGTTTAAAGGTAAGTGTGAGAACACTGAAGCTGGAAGGGGCACAGAGATATGGGAAGAGATGCGATGTGATCAGCTCTTGGGATATGACGCTACTTACATTTCTGTGTATGTGTGTGTGTGTGTCTCATGGAGCCACTTCGCCTCTCTGCTGTAGGATGACAGGTGAAGGGGCCTTGTCAGTACCCTGACCTGCCCTTGTCCATTCACAACCTCCAGTTCTTGTCAGGTTCCACAGTCCAGTGTTCACAAACCCCAACAATAGCATCTGCTGTCCTGCTGGGTATGCTCTTTGTTTTTTTGTGTTTTTTTTTTCTTCTTCTTGGCACTTTTACAAACTCCAAATAGAATCTGGTTTGGGAGGTGGACAGTCCCCTTTTCCTTTGGTAAAATTTGGGGATTAGGATGTCTTTCCCTGCCTCCTGTAGAGTCAGTCACCAAGACACTTTTCTTTCTCTTCCCTTCTTAGCTATTTTCCTGCAAAGAAAGAGATATTTCTGCCACAATAAGTGTATTTAAATCATATTTGGAGTAGGAGTTACTTAATTGCTAAGTGACTAAAATCCATCCTATGAAAAATCAAAGTGTTCTAGGTCTCTACTGAGCACTTACATGATCAAGAGACTCCATAAATACTTTGTGGCCCTGGGGGACCTTCCTTTCTGCCTTGTTCCTGTCCCTGCTCCCCAAGTGGAGTCGGTGGGTGTCTTTTCATTGAAGAAAGATAGAACTTACATGCTGAATCTGTGACGATCACATCACAGAGCTTTGTAGTCTAATATCAATGCCCTGAAGACTTTTTACAGCCAATATTTAACAAGTCAGCTTGAAAATACAGCTGGACCCTATAACTGTTAATGTATTCAGACGAAGCGGAGCTTTTTGGCGAGGTGCCCCTGTTGCGGCTTTGGGGTACAACCACGGAATACTGATGATTCTTCCAAGTTTGGACCTGGAACTCAAACAGCCCCACAGTGTCGCCCCTGTCCACTTTCGGTGATCCTCAGCCAAACCATGGAAGGTTGTAGGTCTGGCTTCCGGAAGACCCAGCTGGGGGACCGGCTGCTCTGGAGGCTCTGAGAGGGGCAGTCCAGAAAGCTGATCCCTCAGCTTTGACTTGTGCCCTGTGTTTTGATCCTAGCTTCAGAAGGTAATAAAATTAATGCTTTATGTCTGTGCTCCCCTTTTTCTTAGTCCTTGTCCCCCTCTTTGTCCAGCTGAACCATTAATGTCTTAGAAACAGGATGGATGGTGTCTGGTAATGTGAATGAAGGCTGGCAAAAGTATACACTTGGAAAAGCCTTTAATTCCTGGCAAATATAGCATTTTCTCTTTTACAAATACCACTGTGGCTAATAGGATCCATGACTAAAGCCATACTTTCTCTGAAGGAAAGTGGTTCAACTTGAAAGATGATAAACTTCTACTTTCTTTGACCCTCCAGTTAAAAAAAAATTAAAGGAATTTGTTTTGAAATAACTTTATTCAAACTAAACTCACTTTTAGGGCCTACATTAGGAAATCTAACTGAACTTGCTCCTTGATTTTCTATGAAAGGAATGTATTTTTTTATTTTTTAAATATTTTTATTTATTTGCTAGCAGAGAGAGATAGAAGAGAGACAGATTCGGTGTCCCAGGGCCTCTAGCCACTGCAAACAAACTCCAGATACATGTACCACTTTGTGCTTCTGGCTTTACATGGGTGCTGGGGAATCAATCCTGGGTCATTAAGCTTTGCAGGCCAGAATCTTTGACCGCTGAGCCATCTCTCAGCCCAAATAAATTATTTTTGTTGTTATTTTTAACTTTTAAAAAAATTTATTGCTAATAAGTAAAACTCTTGTGTTGGGTATCCTCACTTCCCTCCTCCTTAACCCCAATCTGATGAGGGCCCTCCTCAGTGGAATTGCTGGAATGCTCCATGGGATGGAGGACTGTGAATTGGGTAAGCAGTAGACAGTTGTTTTTTTTTAAATATCTTTATTATGAATAAGTTTATACATTGTATGAGCAAATCTTGTGACTGTGTCCCTGTTTCCCTCCTCTCTGTTGCCTACCCAATGGGGCACATCCTTGGTGCACATTCTGAATCTGTCCATAGGATACGGGGTATAAACTATACCAGAGGGAGCCAGTTTTTTGTTTTTTTTTTTTTTCCCCTTCCCCCTTGTGTATTGTAGCTGAGGGAGGGGGCAATGTCTCTGGGTACTCTCCCTCACCATGGCTCTTATAATCTTTCTGCCCTCCTCTTCCCTGAGCCATGATGGGTGGATTTTAAGTCTGTTTTACTGTTGAGATTCTAAGAATCTCTGGGTTTCTGCTTTGGACTGTTTTAAGTATTCTCTGTGTCTGTCTCCATTTCCCTCGCATAAGTTGTCATGATTTGCTGTGGAAGCAGCCCTCTTGCTCATCTCAGCACTTCCTCTATGCTTTCACCTGGGCCCTAGATGATGTCTTAGGGGTGGTTCATCCATCTCAGGTCCTATTGGTGGAATTGGGTTGTCCAGTGTTCTTGCTGCCTTCTGAAAAATACAAACAGAATTTAACCCTGGCAGCTCTGGCATGGCTGCTAGTCCCTCATCTTGACTGGAATTCCAGAATGTATGTTTAGTATAAATGGATCTTAATTTCCATTATTATTTGAGTTAACATGTCATTAAAAAAATCATCCTGTGCTTTGACCTTGAGGGGCAGAATGGGAAGGTAAGTTGGTGCTGGGTTCAGAGCCAGTGTGCCTGAGTTTGCCTCTATCAGCACAGACTGAGACCTTCCAAGTCATATCCTTTACTCAGTTCCCTTACTGTGAAATAAGCATGTTGAGTAAGTAAGGTGGTCACTGTGTGAGTAGAGCAAATGTATTCCTGGCTAGATGACCAGCATTCATGATGTAGGGGAACCGAATACTGAGAAGACTCAGGGGAGATACTTGTCTACATTAGTCCTCACAATGGTCAGAGTGCTTCTCAGGTATTCAAGCAAGAAAAAGTGCTCCCAGCTCAAGTTTGAAGGCCTTTATTTGGTTGAATTAGAAAATGTGTAATAATAATTAAAACAACAGCAACAAAACATTGTGCTCTACACCTCAGAGCAAGTTGAATTTAAGAGCAGAAGAGCAGCATCTTCCATGTAGAAGTATGAGGCCAAATTTAGTTCAGTTTTGTATTTCGTTAGTGATGAAAGTTTAACTGATTCATAAATGCACGTGGGAAGAAACGATGTCATATATCAGAACAAGATGTAGGGCCTGAATCTCACAATAAAGGAGTTGGTTGTAACTAATTCCATGGCAAGGGTGCAGGCCATAGACTCATTTACCCCAGAGATCAGATCACATTCCCTGACACACATCATGGTTACCCAGGAAGAATTTCTGTTTTCCATTTCATTTCCTTCTCTCTTCCTTTGCCCATTTCAGTATTTCTGGCAAGGTTTAGTGAGTGATAGATACATGGCAGGAAGCACTTTTATTTGAAGCAGCCTTTGCCCTCCCAGGATAACAACTCATGTTCTCTTTCTCTCTCTCTCTCTCTCTCTCTCTCTCTCTCTCTCTCTCTCTCTCTCTCTCTCTGATTTGCTATGGAAGCAGTACTCTTGCTCACCTCGCCAGTTAACAGTATATATATAACCAATATATATATATATATATATATATATATATATATATATACACACACACACACACACACACACACACACACACTGGCCTTAACTAGTTATTTTTATTTGTTTTTTGAGTGAGGTAAGGTCTCACTCTAGCCCAGACTGACCTTGAATTCAGGCTGGCCTCAAACTCACAGCAATCCTACCTCAACTTCCCAAGTGCCGGATTAAAAGTGTTCGCCACCACCCCTGAAGTTAACTAAATTTTCCTTTTATATAGTCAACTTTGGCAGCAAGGAAGACCAGAGGGAGGGGAATCGGTGTGGTGGTGGGCTAGGAGAAAGGTAGGAGGGGGTGGGAATCAAAAAGAATAAATTCATTTGAAAATGCCAACATTCTGTTTTAAGCAAGGAAACTTTGAAATGGGACGGAAGCATGTTCAGGCCTTATGCACATACATGATAGCTGGTGTCCGTAAGTCCCCGGGCAGGAGCCAGCTACTAAATGCAAAAACCAAATGATGACTATTTTAATGAACTACTTCATAATCAAGGTGATTTGTGTATATCAATGTATCCACTGAACAAATCAGTTTCGGCTCCGTTCAGGCTCTGTTCCAGAGCATCGGAGGTGGTAAGGGGTCGTGATTTAATGATTAGAATGTGTGTGTGTGGTATTAACTTTCTAATGAGGCAAGTCAAAAAGATGCAGTAGACAGAACCTGCAGTAAGCAGTTGGTTACTAGCTAGAACATGTTAGCTAGTCTAACCTCCAGAAAAGTTATGCTTTTTAAAATCTAAGAAGTCTCTCCAAAGGGATGTATCTAATGACCAGAGTATTTTAAATGTGAAAACATCAATTTAAGCCCAATTTTAGCCCAAATTTTGCACAATTAGTGTTAGTTAAAATATTAATATGTTAATATTTTATATATTTAATTTATTATATTTAATATTAAAATATTAAGAGTTTTTCTCCAGCTGATGCCATGTCCCCTCTTCCTTCAGGCGGGGTGCCAGCAACACACTCTCCGGCAGGACCTTGGAGCACACCTGTAGTCCTAAGTCAGCCTATGGTCCCAGGAGTCATGATAGGTAGTCAAGCTCAAGGTTTTGGTCAGCCGATCGTTTTTGCTGCGAGCCCAGCCGTTCAAGGTTGGAACCAGCCTTCATCCTTTGCACCAGCCTCGGCTTCCCCTCCTCCCCCTGCTGTGTGGGGTGCTTCTGCATCCATGACACCCAATACTTGGTCTTCCGCAAGCTCTCTGGGGAATCCTTTTCAGAGCAACGTTTTCCCACCTCCTGCCATGCCCGCTCAGTCCTCGTCTATGATGTCCTCCCTCCTGGCCCCTCCTCCTCAGCCACCTCCCCGAAATGGCCCTCCAAAGGACATCCCCAGTGATGCCTTCACTGCCTTAGATCCGCTTGCGGATAAAGAAGTCAAGGAAGTGAAAGAGATGTTCAAGGACTTCCAGCTGCGGCAGCCGCCTGTTTTGCCCTCCAGGAAAGGAGAGCCGCCTCCCACTGGGACTTCAAGTGCCTTTTCCAGTTATTTCAACAGTAAAGTCGGCATTCCTCAGGAACATGTGGACCATGATGACTTTGATGCCAACCAACTGTTGAGCAAGATCAATGGTAAGCGGCTCCCTCCTGTGCCTCCTGCACCAACCGATGTCTCCCTTAGAAGCGTCTTCTCTCACCTCCCATAGTCTTACTCTTGCGTTTGGCATTCAGAGTTATAGACGTAACTTAACTGTTTAACTCACAGCCAACCACATACCCCAGTCAGTTCTAAGGTCTGCCCTAATGCAGCTCTTTTTTTGTTTGTTTGTTTTTTCGAGGTAGGGTCTCGCTCTAGTCCAGGCTGACCTGGAATTCATTATGTAGTCTCAGGATGGCCTTGAACTCATGGTGATCCTCCTACCTCTGCCTCCTGAGTGCTGAGATTAAAGGTGTGCGCCACCATGCCCGGCTTTTTAAAAAACATTTTATTTATTCATTTTTCAAGCAGAGAGAGAGCACCAGGGCCACCACCTTGTGGGTCTGGCTTATGTGGGTCCTGGGGAATTGAACCTGGGGCCTTAGGCACTGGAGGCAAGTGCCTTACCCGCCGAGCCATCTCTCCAGCCCTGGTGCCAACTCTTAAAAGGGCATTGGAGGTATTGAAATGTAGATTGAAGCTAAATAGTAAAACCTTATCCAGTTTCCTTGACTATAAACATTCTGAATGTCTCCCAGTTCGGATAATACATATATGTATGTCTGTTGTGGAGAAATGGATTTGCATATATCATTGAGAGTCCTGTATGAGTGTAAATTTCTTTTTTAAACAATGTATTTGTGCATGTGTACTCATGTATGCATGACTTGGCCAGAGTCTCTTGCCATTGCGAATGAACACCAGATGCCTGAGCCATTTTGAATCCAGCTTTACTTGGGTGCTGGGGTATCCATCCCAGACCAACAGGATTTGCAAAGAAGTGCCTTTAACTACTGAGTCATTTCGCTAGCCCTTGGTATAATTTTCAAAAGGGTTAGAAGTAGATTTCCCAGGTAAACTGTCTGGGAAACGTGCTATGTGTGGGGAAAGCATATCTACTGACGTTTGGGTTTCTTGTCTTCTAGAAATACCAAAGCCAGCTCCCAGACAAGGTGTCCTGTCAGTTACCAAACCTGCTAACAATGCATTTGAGAACCCTTTCTCCAAAGGAGCCTCTGGTTCACCACAACCCCCTGTAAGTATCACCTCCTGGAAGCTGTTGCTCTGATCTTCAGGTCACACAGAGCTCTGGCTTCCTGAATTCATCTTACAAGCAGAATGGCTGTTTGACTAAGATTTACCCTTGGGGACCTTCCCAGGCTAAACATTTGTTCAAATGGGGTAAGATTATTTCTTAGAGAAACGATCATCTGAACTTTATAGAAAACCTCCTTCCCAGGTCTAGGTCAATTATTTGCCTTGTGAAAGCATTTAGGGGAGAAAATTGAACTAAAATAATCTCTTTAAAAACCTTTGAAGCTGGGCGTGCTTACGTACACCTTTAGTCCCAGCACTTGGGAGGCTGAGGTAGGAGGATCACTGTGAGCTCATGGCCAGCCTGGAGTTACAGAGTGAGTTCCAGGTCAACCTGGGCTAAAGTGAAACCCTACCTCGAAACAAAACAAAAAACAAAACAAAAATAACCTTTTGAAGATTGACATTCTTAATCTCCCATCTGTGGTTGTTCTACAGCTCATCAAACTAGTTCTTTACATTTGCAGGGAAATAAGTGCAATTTATCCCAGCTTTGACTGAGAATACATAATGTGTACCACTGTGTTCTAGCAGGTGGGCTCAGATCATTGTAGATGTACACAGTGTCTGGACTTTTAGAGTGATTTGTAAAGAAAATTAAAATGAGGCTGTTTCCTTATGGCTGTCATTATATTTGTTGACTGAGTGATTTTATCTCCTCAGATGGCCGCTCCTCAACCTGCATCTTCTGATGTGTATAGAGATCATTTTGGAAATCCTTTTGCCTAGCATCTGTAAGTGGAAGACCTGTTATACTTGTCTCTCTTGTGGCGGGTATTGAGTGAGAAAGGGTAACATAATCATAGGTGAAGGGCAAGATTTTCTTTTTAGAATAAAAGAGGTTAATTAGGAGTCAGTCATGGATATGGAAATCTATTCTTAGCTAATTCAATAATGACTAGGCTGGTCATTTATTTTTTTAATTTTTTTAGGCTGGGCCTTTAGAAAAACAGTTCTTCAATATACCATAACAAATTTCTAAATATGAAATATAAATCTTGAGACATATCAGTAATACATAGAAGTGAAAAGCAATACACATACATCTATGAATAGTTTTCTAGGCCTTTGTTTTTTCAAAGCAGGAACTCTTGTAGCCCAGGCTGGTCTCATTGTCACTTTGGAGCTGAGGAAGACCTTGAACTTCTATCTCTACCTCCCAAGCTCTGGAATCACAGGCAGGCCCACCATACTGATTGCAGGGCTAGGAATGGTGTGCAGAGCTTTATGCACTCTACCTACTGAGCAAGCTCACCAGTCCATGGTTGTCTTTCATTTTTCTAAACTTTTATATTGAAGGGAGTGCAAGGCATTCTAGCTTAGCTCCTTGTAAAATGTTTTTATTCTGGGGAACCTCCAAAGCCATCAAACTATGCAGACTGTAAGCACAACTTGTCTACCATCTCTTTCAAAACAGTGATCTTAAGTTGGTTTGAGATGCTGTAATGTATGAACTCAAACCAACGAGAGCTGTTGATGTCTCTCTCAGAAGCAATGAGGTGGAAATGAGTCTGAAGGTTGATTCTTCTGTCTCTGTTGGACTTTAGTCTAGACAAGCTCTTAGCTCTAGCCACTTCCAGCTAAACCTCTGCCTGGGTGCTTTGAAGTCTGTTCTTGAAGTGGTGCTCCGTTCTGATCTTACAGTGTGGAAGTCAGCAGAGAACTGAAGGTGTGTCTTTAGAGAAGGCACTGCTGGGAGACGGAGAACAAAAGAGCTCACATTTTTCAATTGTCTTGTCCAAAGAGAACCATTAAGCTACATCTTGACCCATTTATAATTAAATTATTTTAGATAAAAAAAATTATCTTAGAAGTGACATCACCTAGTTTTCGGGAGTTTCCCCTTAATCCATGAAAGACAGTACCCAACTCCGTTGTTTCATTTCATTTATTTATTTGCATGTGGAGGGGCGTGAGTGTCTCTTGCACCTGCAGGCTGTAAACTCCAGACACATGTGCCCAGCTTTCCATGAGTGCCAGGTAACGGAACCTGGGCCATCAGGCTTTGCAAACAAACACCTTTACTTCTGGGCCATCAGACTGTTTTTTTTTTTTCTATATGGAAATAACTGATAGTTTATGACAATTAATAACACTGTGCTGTCAATAGATTGGATGCAGAGAGGTATCATGAGAGAAAACAACTAACCTTTATTACACGCTCCAGATTTACTTTACACAAACACACACACACACACACACACACACACACACACACACACACACACACATTTAGACACGGGTCTCACTATGTAGCTTAGGCTGGCCTTGAGCTTGCTAAGGAGCCTAGACCAGTTTTGAACTGAAATCCCAAGCATACATCATCACGCCTGGTTTATTATATGTAGTATTATTTTGTGCAGTACTCACTTCAGCACCATTACTGATATTTTTAATAATGTCTTGATATGTAACACATTGACATTCAACCCAAAAAATTCTAACCACAGGTTTTCTTTTTTTCCCATAATTCTCTAGGAACTTGCAATGCTGGTCTTCCAGAGGAACAAGAAGATGGGCCTTAGCCGTCGAGGATAAAGCTCTTAGCCAGACATGCCCTGACCTCTGTCCTTGACCCAGCTTCGCCGTGTTCTGTGTTGCTTTACTTCTTGTTACCTCTTCCACTTGTGAAATGCCTTTCATTTTCTGTCTAGGCTGAAACTAAACTGAATCTGTTACTTTATGGAAATTAAGATCCTAAACTCTAGCTAAAATGTAAATGCAGTAGCTTCCTTGCCAGACTGTCACCTGGAGTGTCCCTAGAACAATCCAGAATACTCTCCTTTCTTCCCTCCAATTGGGAGGCGCAGCTAGGCCTCATGCTCTACTGCTTTGTATAAATGTTCAAATCCTTGCAACCTAAAATCACTTGGGAGTCATGTGCAGAGCAGGGAGAAAAAAAAAAAACCTCAAGGAGTTCAGTGGAGCAAGGTACTTTTTTTTTATATCCAGCTTGCTTTCGGACCAATATTCAGAAAGATTTTTTTTTTAATGAAAGAAAGCAAAATCTACTTCTTAGAAACTTTGTAATCTAATATACCTGAGATGTCAGTTTCTCCACTGACGGGATCATTTATCAACACGCCTCAAGAGATGCTTTCCGTTGACCTGGAAAGAGAAAGTTTTAACTCAATAAATGGGTTGCCTTTCAAAACTATTAAGATAATAAATGTCCCTTTGGGGCCTCAAAGAGACTGTTTTTCATTCCAAGCCTTTTGAAGCTATTTGATTCTGGTGACCTTATATGACCGGAATTTTTCTACATGGTTCTAATTGCATTTCATGTAATTGTTTTCTCAGTAAAGATGATTAATATGTATATGACTTAGAGATATAATTTCTCCTCTTTATGAAGATTTCTACAAAGGCCAACACTGTCCCTCCTTTTAATTGCCCACTAGCTATTACAAATGAGGGGAAGGCATTATTCCTCTCGCTTCATCTTTCCCTCGGACATTTTTCCAGTCCATTTTGTTCCTGGGCTCATATGGCATTTCCTCCCTTTTACGAGGAACAGACTTTCATTGGGCAAAAAGCATTGGATGACTCACAGATCTGGAAACTCTCTTCCTTCTCCATCATGGCTAGTCCAGAAACGATGCTTGGAAGGGGACAGAAGCTTCCCTTCCTGTGGAATAGGGGCTTTCCTTCCTCTTCAGTTCCTGCAGAGCAGACAATATGGAGGAGAAACTGGACTCAGTTCAGGGATGAGGAAATGTGTAGCAAAGCTTTGTTTCTGTGCCAAACACACCGGCCTTACTGGAAGTCATGCTAGGCTTTTATCAAGCAACTGGAAAACTTTCTAGAAGCCACAGTCACACAGTCAGAAGATAAAGGTGATGGACAAGTATTTGGGGTTATCATTGAAAATCTAATGTCAGCAGTGTTTTTCTTGTAACCTTGGAGAAATTTCTCCAGTTCATTTTCAGTTCTATTGTTAGCACAGTTCTGAAGGGGTTGTTCCTGCCAAAATGAGTTTTGTGTAGTTTATGTTGTTTTTAAAGGTTATCTCTTGACCCTTGATGCTCAGGTTCTTGTGGGTGTTAGTCAACCACATACAAGCTTACCTTTAAGTGGAAGAAGAAAATGACTGCTCAGGATTCAAACAAGAAGGTGGCCTAGTGAGCCTCTGTGGATTCTCGCCAAGTAGTCCAAGCTAAAGTCTTGTGGGTTTAGGTTTAATGATATTAGTTGATTATCTGTGGCATATTGTTTTTTTTCTGTCTGGCTTCTTACCTAGTCATGATAAATACAAACTTGAAACAACAGTACTTTAAAAGTCCAAACACTTAAATGTGCTAAACTGGAGGTAACTATTTCTAGATAGAGTTTTTACAAGTGCTGATCAGCCACACAACTGTTGTGTACATACTTGGTTTTCCTGTGCACTTTTATGTATGCAAATAAAGCTATAAATTTACTCATTTCAATAAACTGGAATGACACAATCTCATATGCTACCATCAGCTCTTATTTGACGCCTCTTTTTTTTGTTTAGAGAATATTTTATTAGTTTCTGTAATCAAACCCATGTAGATAAGACCTTACTTTTTTTTTTAATTTTGGTTTTTCAAGGTAGGGTCTCACTCTAGCCCTGGCTGACCTGTAATTCACTATGTAGTCTCAGGGTGGCCTTGAACTCATGGTGATCCTCCTCTGCCTACCGAGTGCTGGGATTAAAGGTGTGCGCCACCACCCCCGGCAAGACCTTACATATTTAATACAGTGTATTACCCCTGTACAAATGGAAAAAAATCAAGTTTAACATTTCTAGACCAAGTTGGCTGTTAATTTCTGTACAATGTCAACTGAACATGCCAAGCAGGAATTTCCCCCCCCCAAAAAAAATTGACAGTACAGCTAGTTTCCAAAATTCAAATTATATATACATATATGTAGATATATTTATATTTATATAAAAATACCCATAGTAGTAGTATGTTACGCATCAGTAGCAGCAACAGCTTTTCCAGGTTCTTCAGTTGTTTGAACAAAATTGTAGTCATCCTGCAGGCTCATTAAAGAAAAAAAAAAGTAAAAAACAAAATCCAAGAAAACAGCCAAGTTCTGTTACTGTTATGGTTCCCGGCACCAGTTGACCCCTCTTTTGAGTTGACTTATCAAAGGGTATAAAACATACCATTGTAAGGTAAGTAAATGTTAGACATTTTTTTTTATTTTTTTAAAATATTTTATTTATTCATTTTCAAGCAGAGACAGACAGAGAGAGACAGACAGAGAGAGAGAAAGAGAGAGAGACACCTTGTGGGTCTGGTTTATGTGGATCCTGGAGAATTGAACCCGGGGCCTTAGGCACTGGAGGCAAGTGCCTTAACCACTGAGCCATCTCTCCAGCCCTGTTAGACATTTTAGATTGCCACAAACACAGGAGAAAAGAGGAAATCCATGAATTAGGACCATAGGTAATTTATCATTCAATCTTTCAATGTCTTAATCTTTCTCAAATCCACACATACCGCTTTCCCAATAATTTCATAGAACTGATGGAAACGAGCAGCTCCAGGGCTGTGGTAGGTGATGCACAATATGAAAATATCCACTAGGTGTGTTGGTTCATGTCTCTTTATCATCTGTTTTCTCTTTATTTTGTTTGGCATGTTTGAGGACCCTTCATTCTAAGTGGATATCAGCCACTCAGAACAGCTACAGTGTCAGGTGAGCAAGTCAAGGACACTTTGGGACCTTGTCACCTGGTTTAAATTCAAGGATCTCACTCGTTTCAAGAAGACCTTGAGTGAGTGACTCCCAAAGAATGCTTTATTGCGTATAGAAAAGAGTATTGTACCTCACTTCTTCAAAGAGTAAAATACTTACGGGGAGAAACTATCTCTTGCTACCTACTATTACGGGGTGTTTGGTTCTACTGCCTTTTCTCCTTTAGCTGAAACCACTGGTGTCTTTGAGGAGTGTGAAGTGGAAAATGGAGAAGCAGACACGAGGGCTAGAAGTGAGCCATGGATCACAGGAAAAGGCTGCTGGGAAGAATGCATTGCTCATGTTATCAGGTGAATCCAGGGATTCTGCAGGGTATTTAACCCGTGGAACCTGTGAACTCTTTCCATGTATGCCAGTCTGCAGGTATATGCTGGAGGTTTTCTCCTGCTCATAGCCAAGAGGACGTCCATCTCGGTGTAACCAGAGCGACTGCTGACCAGAGACGAAGGTGCACGCAAAAATCCATCACTGTAAAATAGAACAGACTTGTTTTATGCAGACTCAGTAGCAATGACATTCAGACATGTATAATGAAAGTCTGACTTTTTGTCCAAACTCTATAGTCTTGGAAAGAGCTGTTTAGATTAAAAGATGAACATCCACAGCCAACATTCCCTCCAATTTCTCACACAAAAGCAACACAGAGGGAGAAAGTACTAATGTTCTCAAGATCACCTCACACTTGTGAAGTGTTTTTTCATTTATGCAAAACAACTTCATCCCACTGGTACCAAGGATGTAACTCCTACGATGAAATTGGCACACATGATTGCTCACCACACATGTATGCTCCAGCTGCTTGGGGGCAATTCTGCCATGGGTACTTTATGGTGAAACTTGTAGCAGAGAGATCTTCCCCACTGATTTCCAACTCCTCCATCAAGCCTAATAGAAGGTGGTGCTATAGCTTCCCTGTGCTGAAAGCAACAGGAGAAGAACAGGATGTAGCTGACTCAGGAGTTTTGTTGATCCTGAAATTTCCTGATGAGAGAGAACTCTGACCTATATGCCTGAAAGATGAGAGTTGCCCAAAAGTCCCTGGTAAATATTTAAGCTATTATTACCATGTGCAATTGCTCAACAGCAAAGCACCTAATAGTTTCTGGGAAATGGCATGTTTTTAACTAATTCCTTTCTGCTAAAAATAGCTAGAACTCATGTTCTGAGTTGACCTGCCAGACATGGATGTGAATAAGGCTATGTACCACCACCAACAGCTCTGTTAACATGTTCTAATTACAGCCGTGCAGATGGAACAGGGCCAGTTCTAGTCGTCTTACCTTAAGAGTGAGACAGCCAGCCCTGCGTTTGTCCTTGCTTTGCTGGGATACATAGCTATTTGTTAAAACTCTACCTTACACTGAAAAATCATGACTGCATGTTACAGTTACCTTCCCATTGCTGGGACAAAGCACACAACCCAAAGCAGCTGATGAGAGGGAGCTTCATGATTGTAGAGGAAAGCATGGCATGAGCAGAGGCTGAACATCACATGTGAAGAGTAGGTGAAAAACAGCAGCAGGGGAGTGAGCCAAATGTTAACAAGGGGGATTTAGGTATCACCCCTAAGCCCTCCCCCAACAACACACCTCGTCTAGCAAGGCTCCACCTCCCAAACTGGCATCAGCTGAGGACCAAACACTCAAAATACATGAGTTTATGGGGGACATCTGATTTATACCACCACACGTCTGGTCTCTAAGGAGACCATGGTGGGCTGCTCAGCGACCAACCAAGTTTAGCTCTCTATCAGTTCTCTTTTCAAGCACTGATTTCAGTGGTTGGTTTCCACCATTTTTATCCTGTTAAGAAAGGGATTGATATAATTCTAAGGTCTGGTTAGAGGTGGCCTATCTAAGCTGGAGATGAGCCACAGACATTTCTGGAATATGTCTCAGGCTGCCTCCTCCAAGTACCTCCTTATACTGACTGGTGATCATAGAAGTTTTTCTTTGAGGTCAGCAGAGATAAGAATATTAGACGTAGCTGTTAGCAAGGAGGGAAGAAGAGAATGCAAGGGTTGACATACCATTCACCTCCTGCTTCATTCACTGCGCTGAGATAGTTTGAGAATTTAATGGTAGGAAATGACAGAGCTAGAAACCAAAGAAAATACCCTTTTGCTTTTTAAAAGACTGCTAAAGATGACCTAGGACTTCCGATCCTCCTGCCTTCATCTCTCAATGGTGCTGGGATTATAGGCGCACACCATAAAGCCTGGTTTGCGTGGTGCTGGAGATTTAACCCAGAGCTTCATGCATGCTAGGTAAGCATTCTACCAACTGAGTTCCATCTCTGGTCAGGTTATCTTTTTGTCAGGAGATCCTGAGCTCAAGTAGGCAGTTCAGACCATGTCAACACAAAGAATGAATGGACTACCATGATGGAAAAGCTCACAGTAGTTATAATCAGTAGGTATCTTAGATTAGGCTTTTATAACAAGAACTGCATGGACTTTGTAGCTTAATAGCAAGAATTTATTTCTCACAGTTCTGGAGGCTGGGAAACCCAGGGTCAAGGCTCCCTTCAAGCAGATGTGTATCTAAGGCCCTCCTCCTAGTTTGCAGTCTGTCTTCTGGTAAAGAGAATGAGTCCTAGTCTCTTTCTTTTCTAAAACTTGTTCTGTCACTGGCACTCTACCCTCATGACATTATCTGAACCTAATTATTTCACAAAGACCCCACTCCATTACCATCTCTTTAGAGTTAAGTTTTCCATGTATAATTTTAGGGAGAAATATGGACACAACAATATCCACAACAATAGAGATTTATCTTCTTCACACAAAAGTATAAATTGATGGATTCTGATATTTATTCAGGGCATGATTGTACCTTCAGTGTTCACTCTATTTTAGCTTTTGGGTTATATTTTATTTTTATTTATTTATGGGGGAAGAGAGAAGGGGAGAATGGGAACACCAGGACCTCTTGCCACTGCAAATGAACCCCAGATGCATGTGTCACCAGTAGGGAAGATAGTAAGGAAATCCTGGACAATGGCAAGACCGAAACCCCGCAAGGCAAACCCCAAACCCTGCAGCTCCAGGTCCAGCCCCACCAGCTTCATGGCCTACAGCACACAGGCTCTCTCTTGGGCCAGCTCTTCTTAGTGTGCACATGTTCCCCAGCAGGTGTTTTAGGGTTCACAGCTTCATTCACAGCCCACTCAGGTGTTCCAGGCAGAGAATTCAACCCTGCTATACACTGCCTGACCTCAGAAGCTTTCTAGAACCTTAGCGTATGCCTCCATGACCCCTTTATTCTCGAAATTTTCACGACTGAAAAACCAGTACCACAAAGACGATGCCAGGCTCTGCAACCAGTTTGAGAGCTGCCTGGGACCATACCTGCACTAGTCCCAGGTGCCATCATGGATGAACCTGAGAAGACACCCTCACAGGCAGCCATCTTGCATCAGGTACCCTCCTGGAGGGTGTATCTTTTCACGTATTCTCCTTTCAAATGCATTGCACTCTAGAGCTCCTAATAGGTCTTGTCCTCAAGACATCTCTCCTATTGTCTCAGGTTACTGGGCAAGAAAGTAATACAGTATCTGTGCCTGTGTCTCTCTCTGGCTCTCTTTTTTTTATTTTTATTTTAAAAATATTTATTCATTTTCAATCAGAGAGAGAGAGAGAGAGAGAGAGAGAGAGAGAGAGAGAGAGAGAGAACCAGGGCCACCACCTTGTGGGTCTGGCTTATGTGGGACCTGGGGAATTGAACTGGGGGCCTTAGGCACTGGAGGCAAGTGCCTTAACCGCTGAGCCATCTCTCCAGCCCTCTGGCTCTCTTTGAAATGGACATTTCTAGGAATCTGGAGGTTCAAAACAAGAACCCAGGAAAATGGCTGGGGAGATGCCACGAGCAAGCATGAGGACCAAATTTCAAATCCCCAGTAGTTACAGAAATTCCAGGCGGGTGCTGTGAACCATCTGTAAACCCTGTAAGCACTCAGGAGGCAGAGACGGGGATACTCAGAGCAAGCTGGATGAATTAAGATGGATGTTGATAGAGAAAATGAAATTAAATTTAAAAAAAACAGGGGGATGCAGATATGACTCAGCAGTTAAAGGCACTTGCTTGCTTGCCAAGCCTGAAAGCCAGAAGACCTGGGTTCAATTACCCATGTAATTTACCCATGTAAAGCCAGATGCTCAAAGTTGTCCATGTGTCTAGAGCTCATTTGCAGTGGGTAGAGGCCCTGCTGTGTCCATTCCCTCTCTGCCTTTGCCCCCCCCCCTCTCGCTCTCTCTCCTATAAATAAAATAAAAAATATATT
>PVHP010014682.1:17153-38816 GCA_004024765.1 Zapus hudsonius
ATATATATATATATATATATATATATATATATATATATATATATATATATATATATATATAGTTAAAATAAGTAGAGTCAGTTGATACTCATAAGAATATTGAAATTGGCTCTGAAGAGATGGCTCAGTAGTTAAAGGCACTTGCTTCCGAAGCCAGACGTCCTTGGTTTGATTTCCCAGTACCCACATGAAGCCAGATGCACAAAGTGGTGCATGCATCTGGAGATCCTTTGCAGTGGCAGAAGACCCTGGCATGTACATTCTCACTATTTCTCCCCTTTCTCTCTTCTCTGCAAATAAATAAAACATATTTTTTAAAAGTTACTGAAATGATAAGATTAGGAATGGAGTGAGAACAGGAAAGAACTATGTAAGCAGTTCAAGTGTTGGTGGACAGAAGAGTGGGTGATGGCACAGGCAGCCATGAACTTGAAAAGAAGTGGACTCCACTGAATTGTCCCTGAAAATAAAATACCTCAATGCACCCAAGTGAGCCCTAAGTAGTTTCCTGTGATTGTAAACAGATCAGAGCTGTAAAGAGCTCGCCAGGCTTGCTTGTCCTCCTTGAACTTCACAAAGGGACCCACTGGCTGGAGCACTCCCTTCTGCTTGTCCTCACTAGAAAAGAGCTGGGGGGAAAAGTGCCATGGTGAACAGTGCAGAGCCGGCAGCTATGAGAGCTCTGGTGCCTGCCCTGCCCACTGTGTGACTTCAGGGTGTCATTTTCCTTCCTTGGGTGTAGGGAACCATGTATATCCACTCATCTGTGAAAGCAGGTAATTCCCAAAAGTGCTGCATTTGCTCCATGTTAGGGAATAGAAGCAAGCAAGGCACACCTGAAGCCTGAAATCCTTCCTTGTCAACAATTCAAATTATCTCCACCAAAAGCATGTGTGTAAGGAAAAGCACTAAGGTCTCCCTGTGGGTCTCAGGAGTCGGTAAGAACCATCTATGGAATGGATTTGGTATTCCCAACCTGAGGTCCCTGGATACTCAAGGGAGTCCATGATTACCAAGAAAGGAATTTCAAAAACCTGTGCCATGCCGGGTGTGGTCCTGCATACCTGTAATCCCAGTGCTGAGAAAGAGAATTTCCTGGATTTGCGAGTAAGCCAGTCTGACTGTAAATGGCAGCTACAGGTTTGATGAGAGACTCCATCTCCAGGAAATAAGGTGGAATACTGAGAGAGGGCATTAGAGGATATAAGACAACATCCTCTGCCTCTACCTGTGTGTGCACAGGGCATTCGGATCTGTACAAACACACACACACACACACACACACACACACACACACACACACACACACTGACTCATTACTTTAAAAGAGCCAAATGGAAGTGATCCTGAACACCTTATCATCACTTTAGAAAAAAAAAAAAAAAACTGTGTGTACGCTGCTGGTCAGAGTTCCAATGTCATAGTGTGTTTCTACCATTAGAAAAATGGGGAAGATATTATTCATAAAGTATAATTCAGCAGCACATGATTCCCAAGGAAAAAGGGAAAACTTAAAAGAAAAAGAAACCACCCTACCTGGTAAAGGAGGACAACACAGGTCCTCAGGAGGATGGAAAATTCTGGAAGGTGAGTTTGAAGCCCCCGTTTCCTGCAATCCCACCTCGTTGACTTCTCTCTATACTTTTGGGTTTATTTCTCTGTATCTCGTCTGTGAGAGTAAATAAAACTCACCAGAGGGAGAGGATTGAGCTTTATTGTACAGTACTCCATAAATACCATGACCTAATGAAGATATTAACAATGGTTCTGACTGTGACAGGGAAAGTTGAGGTGTGGGGCTCAATGACTTGCTTCCCAGGTGAGATTGGACAGAAGACATAACCTGAGTGTGCCTCCATTTCCTTGGCTCGATGTTGGGGCTATTTTAAGGATTAAATGAGATTATACATATAATAAACATACACTTATTCATATATATATATATATATATATATATATGTATAAATGCCTGTTCAGCTTTATGTAGATGGCTGGGGAATTGAACCCAGGGCCAGTAGGCTTTGCAAGCAAGCACCTTTAACAACACTGAGCAATCTCCCCAGCCCTGCTCTGAGACTTTTATTTGAGGTAGGGTCTCACTGTACTAGAATTCACTCTATAGTTCCAGGGTGGCTTTGAACTCATTGTGAGCCTCCTACCTCTGCCTCTGGCATGCTGGGATCAAAGGTGAATGCCACAATGCCTGACAGTTCTTGAGACACTTTTAAAAGTCATGATTCACTGCCTACAAAGCACTATCAGGGCTGGAGAGATGGCTCAGCGGTTAGGGCACTTGCCTCCAGTGCCTAAGGCCCAGGGTTCAATTCCCCAGGACCCACATGAGCCAGACCCACAAGAAGGTGCCCCTGGTTCGTTCTCTCTCTCTCTCTCTCTCTCTCTGCTTGAAAATTAATAAATAAAATATATTAAAAATTAAAAAAAAAAGCACTATCAGATCTCTATTTAATGAGATCTTTATTTTTCTCAAGTCATTCGTTCTCTGTCTCAACTCTGGACACACATCGGAGTGACTTCAAAAGATTTATAAAAATTCCCAATGTGGAGTTCTGTCCCAGAGCTGTTAAATTAGAATCCCGAGGGAGTAAGCAGATATCATGCAGGCCGGCATCCCAGGTCATTCTGTTGTGAAAGCCTTGTTCCTAGGGAAGTTGCCTAGTCTACATTCTTCCAGAGCACTTCACCTATTTTCACAGGTCCTGGAGAATGTGGAGATATGGAGCACACTGTCTTCTTCATGGGGAGGGGACACACTTCCATCTCCGAATCTGTCCTGCTGAGGCATGTTTCTGAGATAAGGAAGACATTGTCATTGCTCCGGGAGAAGGAACCATCTCCACCTATGAAGAAAGAAGTTTACACATTTTTACAAAGAAGACTCAGTTGTGTGTGTGTGTGTGTGTGTGTGTGTGTGTGTGTGTGTGTGTGTGCATGCTTGCTCACATGTATGTGGATACATATATGTGGAAGCTAGAGGCTGACATCAGATGTCTTCCTTGGTCACTCTCCATTGTCTCCATTGTATCTACTGGGACAGGGTTTATCACTTGAACTCAGAGCATGGCCTTTGGCTAGACAAGCTGGTCAAACCTGTCTCCACCTCCTGAGCACTGGGATTGCAGGTTACCATCATGCAGCTCCATAGGCACCTGCCCCTTGAGTGGGAGGTGTCTAGCTAGAGCTACAACCTAGGGGCTAAAACTGACTGGTCAGGTATGAATGAATTAGCTGTCTCTCTGACTCACCTGAGGGAACTTTAATTCCCGAGGACCTTTGTCTTAGCTCTCTCTTCCTCACATGGCAGGCCAGCAGAAGGACCCCTGAATCTCCTGGCCTTAGAAAGATAAGGCCTACCCCAACCCAGCTAATGGCTGGGGCAGGGGAAGGCTCTAGATTTTTCCCTCATGAACTTCTCATTCTCATGATGGGAGCCCTCTGTTTTCTTTTCTCTTCTTTTTCTGCTTATTTAGCTGACCAGCATAAGTTCTATTAAACTCTCTGACATGTGTTTTCCCCACACTTGTAGCTGGAGAACTCTGTAACTTCCCATGTTCCCTTAAATAATATGATTTTATGAACTTCACAGACCACGTGGTGACTGGGCAGCTTTCCTATCCAATTCCCCCTTCCCTTAACTGATTAATCTAGAATAAATGTGTGATAAAAAATACTTATTTCTGTCCCTGTGTGTAATTCTTTTGCATTAGAGGACACGAACTCGGTGGGGAAATGCAGCTGTAAAAAAACAGGAATAGCTGTGCCAAAACTTCCCTGTTACATATTTGGAGGTCCACACCGAGGTCTAAATCATTTTTAATTCCCACATTTATTCTAATTTTAAACTTTGAGAAAATAAAAATCTTTCCCTGAAACATGCGCAGACTGGGGACCTACATACCAGACTCCCACCAAGGGGAGAAATGGGAATGAGGTCCCAAACCACCCCTCAGCTGAGCTATTAGACGAACAAAGACAAGAGCATGCTCAGCCTCTACACTTTTAGTCTAATCAATGCCTCGGGTGCTTTCATATGCTGTGATCTGAGACCCATGCAGGGGAGGTCTGGAGAAGCCAAGCTTGGGGACAGGCCCCCTTAGAATATGACACGGACTTTCTAAGGGGGACTCTCCTTGCTTCAAGAAAACATATAGAGCACACTATGTGTCTTCTTAGATTTGGGACAAACTAGAAATTTGGGATTCATGACACCCCAAATCTCTAGTCCCAAATCCGGTTCTCTTTCCAGCAGAGATGAGAACCAGAATTGGGCACATTCTGATTCAAGACTCTTCTGCTCCTCTTTTCTCCATTGCTGTTTCAGGTGAAACATCCAGCTTCCAATACAGCCCCAAGGTCTTCATTTAACACAGGGCAATTTTATAACAAACTGCCCATTGCTTCTCTTCAAAGACTCAAGGAGACAATTAGAAAAACATGCTAACTTCCAAAAATTGGTGGCTAAACCAACCAAGCGCTTAAAACAGCTGCTCTGAGGTCCAACTGGTGTTATTACAATTGGAAGCCAAAAGGGAACAAAAGGGAATCAAAATAAAAAATAAGACAAGGGAGGTTTAAAAAAAGGGTAAACAGCATTAACATAAAAGGTTGCTTAAGGAAGGCCCCCTTTCAGGAAAGGGGACATCGCCAGGGATTGCTTCCTTGCTATATAGAGGGGGACACGTTTACGGAAACTGTCACAAAAGGAAATTTTGCCAGACCCATCCAAGACCCTATTCTAAGGTTTCACTATTATGGTTAAGGTTACTCCATCAGCTCACAAAAACTAAATTGTTCATGGACATTATATATATATATATATATATATATATATATATATATATATATATATATATGAAAGGGACTCTTAAGGTACTCATCCAAGCTAACTATATTTCTTTGTCAATATGCTAATTATTTGGAAAATCGAGTTTTTAAGACAAGAGTTGCTTACTAATGTTAATTTTCTAAAATAAGGTCCTCACATCTAAAAACATTGTGGGTTCCAGGATGATTTTTGTTTGTTCATGCTGGTGCTATCAAATGGTCATTGTTGGACTTGTATAATTTAAAGGGTTGATTTCAGTCATTGTGGCTTCTATCTTCCTGTTAGATAAAAAAGTGTGGGATAACTTAGTTAAGCTTTTGTAAAATTTCTGTCATGGATAAAACATAAAATTGTCTTTTGTTTATAAGGATCTCTACTATATATCAGGTTAATTAATGCCTAAAGTTAAACTAACAACATGGGTTGTCACATACTTTCTCTTTAAAAAAACAGATTCACCAAGGATTATATTAGAACTCAGCTGTTCTAATTCAACAATGTCCAGACTCTGCTTTATTGTGGGTAATCACAGAGTCTCTATCTAAGATATTATTTTAACAATTGTCTTATTTTTGGGTACTTCAAGTCAATTGCCTCTAAATAAACTAACTCTTTAAGACATTTTCCCTACTCCAGGGTACAAGCTCAGACATCTGAGGAAAATTATTTCAGCCTCTACAATTTGAGTTTCCAAACTCTCCTGGATAATTGATATGTTTTCAAACATAGATGCTGTCTTTCTAGACTGTTCTTGATCTGATGGCTTCCTGTTAGATCTCTATATTTGGACTTATTGCTAAAAATGCTTTCAAAACTAACTATGTTTTGGCTATATTAATAGTCATGAGATTTTTTTAAGAAAAATTAAAATGAGCCTACTTTCATATTTCAGTTAAGGTCTAAACTGTTCCAAATAAGTAAACTCAAGGTTGGACAAGATAGACTAAAAGTTATGCCATTTTCTAGTTAGATATGCCTTATTAGTCAATTTAGATTTCAATGTGGATATAGCTATCCTACAAGGTTAATACAAATTCCTCTCTAAGTGTGCTAATTTCCTGTACAAAAGCCAAATCCAATTGGAGCCATGGAACTAAATAGGCTAATATTCTGGCCTCTGCTTCCATGTCACAGGGCCACAAGAGGTGAGGGGGCAATCCTAAGGTATTTTTGCACTGATCCTCTGAGTGTCACCAGATATAGCTGTGCCAAAACTTACCCGTTACACTCCTAGATTTATGTGGGTGTTGGTGATGTGGAGTTCAGTCATCACACCTGTGCTGCAAGCATTCTATCCACCGAACCATCTCTCCAACCCTAAGCTTCAACTTTTATACTTTACTTTGCTCAAAAGGAAACAAGTCACGCAGTTCGTTTTATACGGGGCCAGGGGCCAGGGTTAAGCATTCACACGTGTGCCTTCTCTTCATGTATGTGCCCTGCCCCCCACTGTGTCCTTCTTTGGCTTATTTTCAGTTTAGGTCTCTCTGGAAATGACACAAAGGCCATTTTCCCAAATGACACTTCCTCACATCCTCGCTGAGTCTCCCAAGGTGAGTACCACTGGGGACTTTTGTTTGTGCTGTTTGTACACAGCAAGGCTACTAATCAGCCACTTTTTTTAAAAAAATATTTTATTTATTCATTTTCAAGCAGAGAGAGAGAGAGAGAGAGAGAGAGAGAGAGAGAGAGAGATATTCATAAACCCATGGCCCAGAAAAAAAAAGAATTACTGTAAATGACTCTCCTTTGGTTGGACTTTGACACCCAGGCAGGCCTTGCAAATTAACATGGAAAAAAAAACCCAGAGCACAAACAACACCTGTCCCCTGTCCTCTGGCCCTTTCCAAAGAAATTCCAGGGCTGCCTCCCAGGAGCAGCAGCATGTCCCCAGTCAGGAGCGTGGCGGCCTTGGTCATCAGCATTCTGGAAATAACTGTGCTGGCTGTGGGGCCCACTCCCAGGTGAGTCCACGGCTTGACTGTTTGTCTGGAATTTCAATGTGGAATTGGATGTCTCAAGGTCTACTTCTTAACAGCAAAGTAGGCAAAAATGTTAAGCCAAGTAGTGACATGCAAAATCCCAGGATTTAACTTTTCCAAACAGATGAGAAAACACAGAGTGTCTTGGAAAGATGTCTGTGGAAACTTGCTGCTGTTTCTGAGGCTTTCTTTTAAAGAAAGGGTTCCAAAATTAAGCCTCGGATGTTCTCTTGAATATTTGGAATTATGAAGCTGCTTGTGGCCATATTATGATAAATCTGGGTTGAACAGCTCATAATGTCTGCATAGTTTAAAATCCAGAAAGTTTAATCTTTCCCTTGCTTTATCTTGATACCTGATACTTTTTGTCTGTTGACTATATTAACCTTTGGTCTCCACATTAAATAAAGATTAATCATTTTGCTTCTCTTCAGTGTTATCCCATATCATATCCCAGACTGGGTTCTGGAATTTAGGGTCTATTTCTTCCATGAAAGAATTGCCATGGTACTGATCCATTGGCCATGCTTCTAGCAGGGCCTTCAATTAATTAATTTTTTTCTTTCTGATTTGATTTAAGATTACAAAACCTATGGGTTACGGTTTTGCTATATAATGTGTGAGAGACCATGAATGTACTGAACTCAGTCCCCAGAGTAGTGGGATTAAGGGGTGATAGACAAGCTAGTTAAGTCTTAAGGATTCCACACTCTAATGGATCATCACAGCCTCGCAGGCATGGCTCAAGGCTGATAGGAATGGCTCCCACTGGGCCTGGCTTGGCCCCTCTCTGTCTCCGGCTTCCTTATTCTGCACATGTGCTCTTTCTGAACATGGCCACTTCACTTTTTGCTTTTTTGTCATGTTGTAACATAACCGTAGAAACCATCTTCAGAAGCCAGAGAGACACACTGGTTGGAACTTGTAGCCACCAGAATTGTGAGCAAAATGAACTTCTTTTCTGCATACATCACCCATCACCCACATTGGGTGTTTTGCTATAGTAACCCCAAACAGGAAGACAACACACGAAACCCATTCAGAATATAAATCAACTGGACATTAAAAGCTTTCTGCACACCATGGCATCTAGGACTGCCGAGGTGATGTACCTTCCTTCTGTGCACATAGGAACAGAGTGATGAGAGACAGCACGAGCTGCTCCGAGTTGATGGAGAACCAGTCCTGGTGCCAACACTGGCTGATCACTGCTCCTCTTGTCTGCACTCAGTTCCCCTGTGGTCATTTCATTCTCTGTTTAACCAACTTCTGCTCTGACTCTGAGGTCCATCTCGGGCCATCTTTGCCTGCCTCCCAGCAGCAATAGAGATCACCAGTCAGCCTGAGCCCACTGCCAAAGAAGGCTGCCTACAGGAATATACCATCCTGGAGGGCACTTTCAGAGGGGTTACTCAGACCTACTCAGGCCCTAGGACAAGTGCTGAGCCAGGCTTTCCTTCGTCCCCCCACTTCCTCTTCCCACATCATCCAAGCCGCATTGTTCCATTCAGAAATTATTTTCATTCTCTGGGTATCAGGGCACAAAAAGAATTTGGACTTGGAAAGAAGGTTGCTTTGGACTCTTGTACTTAACTTGACCTTTTCTTGGGTTTCTGAAAAAAGTTAAACAGCCCACATTCCTGAACTGGGGCTCCTACTGATCAAAAATGTGAGGCTGTGGGGAAGAGCTGCAGTCGCTTTGAAGTCCACACCCTGTGGGTCCTGGCTGCACTTGGCCGTTCCAGGCAGGACCAAGCAGCCCTTTGGCCAGCACAGCTCCTGGCTGAGCCCACACCCAGGCCCCTCAGCATGAGCCAGGGTGGCCCCACTCTGATCACTGTGATGTGATCTTTGATGGAGATTGGGGTCAAGTTGGACTGTTCAGAGACTTCTTGATCAAGACATGAGAAAATTTACTTGAATAGAAATATTTGCAAATATGTCATATATATATATATATATATATATATATATATATATATATATATATATATATGTATGTATTCTATCAGCAAAGAGCTAGACTTGCAAAGCTCAAGCAAAGACACTATTGTGTACTAGCTGTGACTCGGCCTTTTGGTGCCTCAGTTTCCTCTCTCTCTCCTCTCTCATAAATAAATAAAATATTTTAGAAAACAGTCATAAATCTTGTTCATGAATCTGAAGGCAACATGGGCTCTGTTGAGTAGTTCTGTTGTGTCTCCTGCCTGGCTGCAATTACACGGTAGGTAGTTTGTGTGCATTCACCTGTGTTCATCATGTGGACAGAGAAAACTCAGACAGTGTGGAGGTAGAACAGCTGAGTCTCATCCTTAGGTCTCTCTCTCCCTCCATCTCTATCTCTTTCCCACCATCCCTATATCTCTCTTCCCCCCCAACTTTCTCCATCTCTCTCTTCTTCCCTCCATATCTCTCCCTTCCTGTTTCCATGTCTCTCTCTCCCTCCCTCCATCAATTTCTTCCTCCCTCCTTCCCTGTGTCTCTTCTATCATCTGCTCTATACTGGGCTCAGTGTATGCAGAAATGCTCTCAGGGCAGATGTCTTTAGATCAGCAAGCAGAACTTGTATGCCCTTCTCTAACCAGCCCTGAAGGTCAGGGAATGGTCATTGAATCTACGTTTTCCTCATTGAGGCCATCAGAATGGATCAGCCTTCTTCAAGAGAAGGGCAGACAGGCCTGCTTTACATGGAAGGAGAGTCCCATACTCCTCAGAGAGGATCATCTCACCGCCCTTTACACCCTCCCCTTTTCCTACCTCCCTCAGTACTCTGCCCTCTCACCATATTTTCTTTCCAAATTCATGTCTTGACAGACATTGTACTTTATACTTATCTATATTTGCTTACTGCATTCCACCCACTAGCACATGGGGTCCATGATGGAAAAGATGCTGTCTTTAGAGCCATTAGAGCAAATCCTGATCAAAACAGGCCCTCTTCAAGGCTGTCGTATGCTGGGGCCAGTGGGAACGCAGGCAAGTCTTAAATAAGACTTGTGAAATCAGAGAAGGTAGCATTGGGCACTGCTGTAATACCATCTTTTCTTCTTCACAAGCTACATGAGTTTAGAATATAGTTCTGGTCACATAAAAAGATTCCTTCCTGTAGTCAACATCCTGCCTAGGCAGATCTCACTGTCCGGGACTATGAGTTGCTATAGGAGTTTCTTATTTTTTTTTCCTTCATATTTATTGTCAGTAATTAAACACATTGTATGAGCCAGACTCATGATGGGATCCCCATTTCCCTCCTCCCTGTCCCCTTCTCTTCCTGGCAGGATGGGACACGCCATCATGTGATGTACATCATGTGATGTACCATGAGAGTGAAACTCTTGGTGATACGCTGTACCTGATAACTCACCTCATCCAACCATCCACATAGGGCCTGAAACTCTTGTCTGATCGGCCTAGTAGCTCAGCAGGACGCTAGGCAGGTGGTGAGTGCTGAAGATACTCAGCCTCAGCTATGAAAGATTATCTGCTGAGTTGAGTCCAAGGGACTCAGGAGTGATGCAGGGCTTCCGGTTGAGAGAGAGGAGGAGTTTTTCAAGTTCACTGATCTAATATTTGGGCAGTGTAGCATCTACTAAGAGATGAGAATAAGAACAGCAGTGAGACTGAGGGGGACAAGGGGGACTCATGTGGGGCGCATCTGCTCAGAATGTAATATAGACCTATGAAAATGTCCAAAAAGTAAAGAATGTAATTACCTTAAAACCTGTCCAAGGGCAGGGCCGAAGCAATTATGACTAGTGTCCTATAACAAGGGAAAGTTCGGTCACAGACACTTACAGAAGGAAGAGCCTTTGGAGACCCTGTGAGATGATGGGTGAGGCTTCAGAGGAGACCAAGCCTACCATACCTTCATCTCCGACTCCTTCCCTTTGGAACTGTGGGAAAATTACTGTTCAATCTACTTGGGAAACTTAATACAAGGAACCTCACATCTGGCACATTGGCCCCTGAGACATTCATGTGAGCTGAGAGCATCTTCCTGTGGGTCATTCAGGGAATGAGTTCACATCAGCCCAGGAGGATAATAAAAGCTCAAAGGTAAAGATCTGGCCATTTGTACTGATGCCAAAAAGTGAGTGAAATCTTTTGAAGAAGTGTCCTTAGGTCAGAAGCTAAGAAGGAATTGAGTAGGAGAGCATTATGAATGCAAAGGACTTTGAGAACTGCTTACAGACAAGGCCGGGGCACCAAAGCAGGGTGCAGACACTTATTTGTAAGCAAAAGGACCGCCTTTCTCCTGAGCTTCCATCCCTGGCTCAGTTCTTTCTACCCAACAGAGCACTGTGACTCACCCTGAAGTATTTACACTGGGCTTTACCTCCTGTGCGTGATCCTGCATTATGTTTGCATTATGTCTTCTCAGCCAGCATCCGAGAAAAATGAAGGCATCAGGGCATTGGTCTGTAAGGTCTGAACTCCAGAATCAATGAAGTAACAACCCTTGAGGAGAGACCGAAACAAAAAACTAATATGATCCTCTAAGTGATGAGAAGATAAGAACCGACAGGGCAGTTTAAGGCAAGAGGAAGATATTGAAAAGAAGCAGAGTTGTTAATAGAGCGAGTGTAATTTTTAAGACCAGTGATAGCCCAGATCAGTGGTATGTTTAAGGCAACCCTGGCCTCAAGTTTGAGTGATGCTGACATTATAGGCACCCCCACATCTGCTTGAAGTTCACCCCTTTGAGTACTTCAAGAACATTTTCTGAAGATGAGAATCATCTGGGAGCTTTTTGTTTGTTTGTTTTTCAAGGTAGGGTCTCGCTGTAGCCCAGGCTGACCTGGAATTCACTATGTAGTCTCAGGGAGGACTCGAACTCATGGCCATCCTCCTACCTCTGCCTCCTGAGTGTTGGGATTGAAAGCATGTGCCACTCAGAGAACTTTACTTAATCAATATGATATGGGCATAATTTATAATTTGTTTATTTTACTGATTGTGGTGCCAGGAATTGAACCCAGAAACTTACACACAAAAGCACTCCACTGCTGGGGTACATCCCCACCCCAACTTTCTATCTTTAATGTCTGAGGATTATGCTATGAAACCAGTATTGAGACCCACAGTTATAAGGCATAGAGTGCATCTGTTACCACCTCTTGCATCCCATTAGGTCCAAGAGAGGCTTTAATTTTCCAGAAAATTTCTAGCAAAAAAACTTTCTCAGCGATGTGACTTCAAACACTAAAACTTACGGAGCAGCAGATTCTTCTAGGAGTTTTGGCAGATGTGACAGATGCATCACACACTTTAAATCTGTACATGCAAGAAGATAAAGCTAATCTGGCTTCCTGATATTCTGATTGATAAGGACAAAGGTCAGGCTGACAAAATGGCACCTCTCATGTTGAAGCCAGCTGTGGTGACAAGCAAGTCTTGCACAGAGCCAGAGGGTATTTCCCCAGGGATCACACTGAGCTTCATCCAAATCCATGTGAGTAAAGCACTTCCATCACGATCTCCCACTGAATTCACTTGCTTGTTGAAACACCACTTCTCAAAACCCTACTGTGTGCCAAGCATTGGATCTGCAAGCCCAATAAACACTCCCAACCAACATCACTGATATTTGTCACTACAATGTGATGTTATTAGTTTGAGGATTATACTTTTTTGTTTTGGTTTGGATTGTTGTTTTGAACATGTGTATGCTTGGTCAACAATAAGTAATTAACAGTATTTGATGAATTGATGAATGAATGAATTAAATGCAATGTAATACTACAAAAGGCGTTTATGAGTCAGAGAACCTGTTATAGCAGAATGTACAAAGAAAATGGGCCCTTGGGAGATAAAACCAAAGTCACACACAGGATGAAAGCTGTGTAGGGAATCACCCAGCTGAAGTCTGAGCACATGAGAGACGAGTTCACTCGCAGCCCCACTGTAGACAGGGCTTAGATGGACAAAGTGCGGCTGGAGACCTGGAAGAAGACAGGCATGTACTGCTCTCCAGGTGTGGAAGCGCTCTACCTGTACCAGATGGCCACAGTGACCTGAAACACAAGTGTATTGTCTGGTAATTCTGGATATCAGAAATTTGAAATCAATTTCAGCCAGATAAAAACAAGGTATAAGCAAAATAAGTTCTTTAATGGATGCTCTAGGGAAGAATTCACTTGCCATTTCCAGACTCTAAACCTGTAAGCATTTCTCTTTTTGAAGTTTACTTATTATTATTTGCAAGCAGGGAGAGAGAGAGAGAGAGAGAGAGAGAGAGAGAGAGAGAGAGAGAGAGAGAGAGAGAGAGAATGAATGTGTATGCCAGGGCCTCTTGCCACTGCAAACAAACTTCAGATGCATGTACCACTTTGTGCATCTGGCTTTACATGGGTGCTGGGGATTCAAACCTGGGTCATCAGGCTTGCAAACCAGCACCTTAACCACTAAGCCATCTCTCCACCCAGCTGCAAGCATTTCTTGACTCATTGCCTTACTCTTCCTCCTTCCAAGCCAGCAAATGAAGATGGAGTTCTTTTCTATGTCTTGGATTTCTCTTGCTTCTTCTGCTTTTACTCTTCACGAAAGCACTCTTCTTTTAAGAGTTTGTGTGATTAAAATGGGCCAACCCCAGCTTTATCTTCTTACATGGACAGATAACAAGTGTGCGATGTATCTGTCACATCTGCCAAAATGCCTAGAAGAATCTACTGCTCCATAAGTTTTAGTGTTTGAAGTCACATCGCTGAGAAAGGTTTTTTTTTTTTTTTGCAAAGAATAACCTTCCCCAAACCACATCTGCAAAGTTATTTTGTCATGTAAGTGACATAATCATAGACTCCTGGGATATTGGCATTTTTGAGTGTCACTGTTTATAGCATGATAAAAAATTTGAGCCTTATCACACAAGTTGGTGAGAAACTATTGAAGAGTTTTCAGCAGGAGCAAACATCAAATTTGCATTTGTTAAAGCTCCCTGTAGATGCCTTATGCAAACTATGAAAGAAATAACTATACTCATCTAGGAGAGATGTAATGTCAGTGTAGATCAGAAGAACATCTGGAAGAGATCAAGAAGGAAGGATGGATTGGAGAGTCATTTACAAGATTGCCAACAACAGGTTTTAGTGCTCAGTTAGATGTCACAGATGAGGATGGGGGAATGCAGGACGGACAAGTTACGTCCTGCTCTCTGCTACAATAACTCATGAGTGAAGAAACAACTTTGAAAGAAAAGGGAAAATAATGAATTCAGTTGGGAATATATTGAGTTCAATGGGCCGTGAAGATGTGCAAGTGCAGATGTCAAGTTGGGAACTGGATCCAAAAGTTTAATCTTCAGGAGAGATATCCGGATAGATGGCAGGCTTATCTCTGGGTGTTGTTAGTATCCACATGAAAACCCAACATCTGGGAAAAGCATGGGAGAGAGAGAGAGAGAGAGAGAGAGAGAGAGAGAGAGAGAGAGAGAGAGAGAGAGAGAGAGAGATCCCAAGCTAGGACCTTGGTGAATAAACAACCTTAGAAGGACTACATAAGAGGAATCTGCCTGGCAGAGTACAGCCTTGAGCAGAGAAAAAGGCAGACGTGGATGTGGGGGAAAAGTCTAGTGTCATTCCTCCTAAGAGAAGGGATCTGGGAGGAAGTTAATAAGATGAATGAGGAAGCATGAAGGCCATATGGTCATCGTTGCTGATGGGCAAGAGCGTGCTTGCAAGGACAGGGGACTGAGAAGTCATTGGGAAGTAAAGAGAGGCAGAGTGCAAGCTACTTTTTCCAGAAAGTTGGCTATAAAGCATGACAAATTGACAAGTGGCTAAAGGGCTGAAGGAGATGAGATTTGTTGGGGACGAGAGAGAAGCAAAAAGATGTTCATAGCAATCCCTTTAAGAGGCGGGAGGAAGATGGGGTAGCTGGAGGACACTGTGGATGGTATCTGTTCATCCATTGAGCACATTGGATTACAAGTGGTTGTGAGACAGAGCTTAAAGTGAAGGACACATTCAGCCCTTCCAGACCTCCCCCTGGGCTCAGAGGCGAGCTACAAGGACACGTGCTGGACAGGATATGTGTAAGATTCTTGCTCAGTGGCTTCTGTTTCTGTTTTGCTATTTCTCTTTCCTCCTCCATGGTGGTTAATTAGGTATAATTATCCAAGGTGATGCTGCAACTAGAAGACATCTGAATGGTGAGCCAGTGGAGAAAGGGTAGTTCAAAGTCAGAAAACGGCTGAAAACGTGGCTGAGTGTTGTGCCTGAGGTTGGGAGGGGCAGCTGTAAGTGCCAAAACACATGATGCTGAAACTCAGGAAGATGAGAAATAAGTCCTGAGGTGCACTGTGGAGTGGTAAAGCATCTAGCTCAGAACATATGTAGGGAATTCTGCAGAGAGGGAGCCTGATTTATGAGGTGCTTGCTGCGGGAATGGGTGGACTGGCTTCGATTTGCAAGAGAGCCAGGCAGCCAGAGGCTTTGCCAGCCTCTCGGAGGGAAGGAGGCACACAAGGAGAGTGAAACCAGATTCTTAGCATCAATTCATCTTATCGTTGAAAAATGATGAATCGAAGAAGCCCGTCAGGACGCCTGGCCAGTTGTCCTCATCACCATTAGCATTGCTGTTGTTGATAAGTGAAGGGTGAAATTAAAATATAGTATAAGAATTCAGGCAAAAGAAAGGAAAATAGGAAACGACGTCTGCTCAGATGTTACAGGAGATACAGTGAAAGAATACGAGGTTGATTTGAAAGGGGAAATAGTTAATAAGCTTGCTTGTGAAGACTTCTGGAAATGGGCATACATAATGGATATTATAAGTTGTTGTTTTCTTATCTTCATTATAGCGAAGAGCCAATACAAACAGATGGCTCTCCATTACCCGTAGACTGCAGAATGAGCCCCTGGAGTGAATGGTCCAAGTGTGATCCTTGCCTCAAACAAAGGGTAAGTACCCATCTCCACCCTCCGACCTCCAGGGTGGCATCTCTAGGGGAGTGGCTGTGAGGTAAGGAACCCCCACAAACAACCCAGAAAGAGATAATCATTGAAATGAACCTGGATAACCTGCTCAGGGGAGCTGGATATTGTAGAGGCCTGAATGAGTGTTTGTGAGACTCATCTGTGCAAGAGACTTCGGAGCCTCAAATGACAAGTGTCACTTCATGTCACAGCAGTGGCTACATCTCATACTTCTGCCATCATAGTCCCATTTGGGTGGGGGCTACAGTGGACTGGGTGCTGCTCTCGACCACAGGCCCTTTTCAGCAGCTGGAAGTCTAACCTTTCCAACCGGTTTTGTGTAGTTTCGCTCAAGAAGCATTGAGGAGTTCGGGCAATTTTCTGGGAGGCGTTGTGTTGACACTCTGGGAGATCGACAGCTTTGTGAGCCCACCGAGGCTTGTGATGACGGGCAGGACAACTGTGGAAATGACTTCCAATGTGGTACAGGTAATCCTGGCACAGCAGGGCCTTTGTGTGCCTTCATGAGTGAAAAGAAGTAATCATATTTCTAAACACAGATTCCCCAGAGTGAACAGCAGAGCTCTCTATACATTCTCAAGAAAGAATTGCAGTGTATTTGCTCAGTATCTCAAGTCTTTTTAAAAATATTTTATTTATTTATTTTCAAGGAGAGAGAGAGAGAGAGAGAGAGAGAGAGAGAGAGAGAGAGAGAGAGAAAGCGCACCACGGCCACCACCTTATGGGTCTGGCTTATGTGGGACTTGGGGAATTGAACCCAGGGCCTTAGGCACTGGAGGCAAGTGCCTTAACCTCTGAGCCATCTCTCCAGCCCAGTATCTCACTTCGAATGTTAAGCTGCATTTAATGACTTCAGCAAGAGAAAACATTGCGAATTACACACAGCGTATTTCCCAATTTTGGCTGCAGGCAGATGCATAAAGAGGCGACTTCTGTGTAATGGTGACAATGACTGCGGAGATTTTTCAGACGAGGACAATTGTGATGATGACCCACGTCCCCCCTGCCGAAACCGAGTAGTGGAGGAATCTGAGATGGCACGAACAGCAGGCTATGGGTTTGTACCTCGCTGGCTTCTTTCCAGGTAGAAATGGCCTCCAACTCTCCCACCATGACGAAGGAAGAGTTTAGACAAAGGGTACAGTGCTACGACCTTTGGGTCTGCGTTCTTCTTAGGTAACATTTGAACCCCCCAACACACACACACACACACACACAGCTCAGTAAGTATCTCAGTGTACGTAGGCTATACTGCTGATCTCAGTGAGGGTTTGTAGAGTGATGTTACTTGTCAGTCCAGTAGGAGGTGAGGTATCTCATGTAAGGATATAAGGATGTCAGGAGACATGCTGGCATTTACAGTTGAATGGCTGTAGCAGAGAACATTTGAGCTCCTAGGAAGATTACCTTCTGTTAGAACTCCTCTTGAACTGATAATGGCTTATAAATTCTGAAGAGGTCCCAGATTCAGGAGGAATGGGGTCAGAAGAAGCAATTCTGATGCCAGAGGTGATTGGGTTGGGGTTCTGATTCTTTTTTTTTTTTCTTGGTTTTTCGAGGTAGGGTCTCACTCTAGCCCAGGCTGACCTGGGATTCACTATGTAGTCTCAGGGTGGCCTCGAACTCATGGTGATTCTCCTACTTTTGCCTCCCGAGTGCTGGGATTAAAGGCGTGCACCACCACGCCCGGCTAAGGTTCCGATTCTTACTATAGGGAGATGGCAGGCAATTCATTTTGCTTACAGAAAAAACTGTCTGTGGACTCTGGGTAGTAAGTTTAGAACTTAGAGCTCTGCAGCACAGTTAATTCTTTTTTAAAAATATTTTTTTATATTTTATTTATTCATTTTTCAAGCAGAGAGAGAGAGAGAGAGAGAGAGAGAGAGAGAGAGAGAGAGAGAACACCAGGGCCACCACCTGTGGGTCTGGCTTATATGAGTACTGGGAATTGAACCCGGGGGGGGGGGGGCTTAGGCACTGGAGGCAAGTGCCTTAACCGCTGACCGCTTAGCCATCTCTCCAGCCCTTCATTCCCATTTCAAAGGAGGTGTTCAATGAATACTTTGGGGGTGAATAAATAGGTGAATTCCTAGAGGAATAAAAAGTACTACTATTCAGTGCTTTATAAAATACTGCCAACTAGCACCAGGTAGAACTGAAACTAGGTACATGGCATGAAATTCAGATACAGAACTCCAGAATTTAGGATGGGGACGGAGAGAGGGAAGAAGATGCAGGAGACTGTAAGAGCAAGGATAATGCAGGAAGGAAGCCAGGCCTTCTCAGTTGGGGGGATTTTGCCCACAGGGGTCATTCAGCAACTTCTAAAGACCATTTTTTAATATTTTTATTTATTTATTTGCAAGCAGAGAGAGAGAGACAGAGACAGATAGACAGACAGACAGACAGAGAGAATGAGCACACAAGGGCCTCCAGCTGCTGCAAACAAACTCCAAATGGATGTGTTGCTTTTGTGCATCTGGCTTTACGTAGGTACTGAGGAATTGAACCTGGGTCATTAGGCTTTTGCAGGCAAGCACCTTGACCGACCAGCCCTCTCTCCGGCCCCCAAAAGACCATTTTTAATGCTTGTAATTTGGATGAGATCATGGTGGAAGCGCCCCTGGTATCTAATGGGTAAAAGCCAGGGGATGATGCGAAACATCGCACAACACACAGGCAGCCTCCCCAGGTTGTTCATGAGGTTGAGGAGTCCTATACTAAGGTGCTAGGCCCTTCCTGAGATAAGACCTTCATATCAGGTTTGGCTGAAAGTGAAACTGTCTCCTTTCTCAGAGGCTAGTAGAGACATTCGCTTCATCAATCAAAATACGACCAATAAAAAAAAAGACCCAAATTCCAGGATACTAAGTGGCAAGCACCAAATGCAGTGTCTGATATCCCCTTTAGTCACTTCAGATACTCTTGTGCAAACAGCACTCAAATATTACCTTTGATGCCTTTGGCCTTTAGTGTAAAGGCCATGCTCTTGAATCAGCGAGATTGTCTTGGGCCTCCCATTGAGCAGGGCCTTTTGCTAAAGGGCAGTAAATGGCACAAGGTTGTTCAGAACCTTCTGACCAGATCTCTGCATATCAAACTAGCTCCAATCTCATTCTTGCTTTTCTTAGGGAGACATTGTGAGTCTGTGGTGAAAGCCCATTGCTATTTTGTTTTTCTTTACTTGAAATCCAACAGTTTTATCTCTCATCTCAACAAAAAGAACTTGAAACAGGGAATTACATATGTTATTTATTCTCACTCAGTGCAAATTTATAATTTGCCTTATAGGAAAAGAGTACAGAAAACAATTGGCCCACTTAACTGAAACACAATCATTCATAATCTATTGGTTTCCTTGGTTCAAGGAAAAGAAAAATTGTTACGTAGCATTTGCCAGGGAGTCTCATAATGAGGCATCCCAGAGAGCTGGCAGGGAACCAACCCTTAAATGTCTGGTGCCTCACCACAGTCAGGAGTGGGCTTGGGGAATAGGCGGAACCTCCAAGGCTAAAAGGAGGGGCCCAGCTATAAGAAAGGTTAGCGGCTGCAATGGAAAATAAGGCAGGCCCTGACAAAATCATTCCATCAACAGCTTTTATTAAATTCCCTATTATCACAAGAAAAAGATAACAAATTTAGTCCTCATAAAACCTGCTGAGCTCTAGCAACTTTCGTTTGCATAATATCATGAACTTATCAAAACCTTTTTGCCAACCCCATCCCTATGGATTATCATAATGATCCTACAGCATTGGTAGAGGAGCTATTATGTTCATTCGGAAAGTAAGAATGGAGAGAATTAATTGAGGATAGTTGGATAGTTTTTAGGAGAACTGAAGTTCAAGTTTCTCTGGCTCATAGGACATTGCATTTGTTCCTCATCACTCCACTTCCTTCTCACTCCCACCTCCACCCTTCCCCATGCCACTCCACAGCACAAATCTGCAAAGAAAAAAATAACCTTTAAAGCAGGCATGGTGGCATACACCTTCAATCCCAGCACTGGAAAGGCAGGGGTAGGAGGGTTGCTGTGAGTTTGAGGCCAGTCTGGGACTACAGAGAGAATTCCAGGTCAGCCTGGGCTGGAATGAAACCCCCAAAACTAACAAAAATTGAAATTCCTTAAGTCATCTCTAATTGCCAAAATATTTGAATATACAAGAATATAGAAAAACCAGACAGTTGTGCTGGTATATACCTATAGTCCCAGGACTTAGGAGGCTGAGGCAGGAAGATCAGGAGTTCAAGTCCAGCCAGGGCTTTAAAATGTTATAGAGTCAGAGTAGTATATATGAGCAATTGATTTTTAGAAGTTTTACAAACAATGTGTTTTGTTATATTATTATAATCTTCAGTACTATTACTATCAGTTAGCTCCTTCTGGTGAGCCTTCATTGCTCTTGTGCAGACTTAAGTACTCTGTAATACAAGGGTGATGGGGGTACACAACCGAACCATAGCAACAGGCAGGTGACCTAGCAACAGGCAGGTGACCTAGCAACAGGCAGGTGACCTAGCAACAGGCAGGTAACCTGCTTCTCCACGAGGCAGTTTAGAAAAATTCCTATCTGAGATTATAGACACTCAGACTCTTTTACACGGGCAAGTCACAGGCACTTGACGGAACTAATACAACTTTCCTTTGAAGGGCTCTCTTATAAATTACCACGCGGGCAGAATTCATTTGTATTGCAAATATTTCAGCCTCTTGTCTCCCAGTGATCTGAGATACTCCAGAAGTGTTTAGGGAAGTCCTCCAAAACATCTTGCATTCATTGAAAAAAAAAAAACCCCAAAAAACAAAAACATAAAATCCAAACCAGCTGTAAATGATGTTCTACGGTCTGCAAGGAATTACTTTCTCGTCATCTAACCATAACTGCCCTCCTGTGAAACGAACTTCTCCATCGGTTCACCTGGGAAGCAGGAGCTGTCTGGGGTTCTGGGTGCAGCTCTATGGAAGCAGCCATCTTTAAATCCTGCCAAAGAACACGAGTTTTTCTTAAGATTTCCCAGGTGATGACTCTATTCATGAGAAGTTTTCATGTTTCTTGGCAGAAAAATCTTGGCTCGTTTTAGACTAGACTGGCTGTCTCTGTAGAAGTGGAATCAAGTCAAAACTTTTGAAACTTTTCTTCCTTAGTTCTGCTTTACACTGTATCAGTGTCGTTGCAACTTTCCAGATGGTTCCAGCCAACTGGTCAATTTGCTCTTCAGTAAAACAATAACCTTCAAACTAGGCCCAGCCTATTGAGGGGCACACAAGAACTTCCAAGGGAGTCTCAAGTATGTTTTAAGGTTAGTTTTCTCAACTCTTAATTATGTAACCAATCTACCTGACAGTAAAACTTTGAACTGCAGATTTACATTTATTCATAAAATTGATTAGCCTGGCAATTCAGCTCCACTCAAAGATTCCCTTCCAGGCCTCTCTCCTACCTTCCAAAAACAAGCAGCCTCTCTCCCATTTCATGAGATCATAGAAAATCCAAGACTAGACTCCAAATCTTAATGTCTTATAAGTGAAATAGCCTCCAATTAAAAATATAATATATCCTAATCAATTATCAGAGAGCAGAGTATCAAAACAATTTATTTAGTCTTTTAAGGTAGGGTCTTCCTCTAGCCCAGGCTGACCTGGAACTCACTCTGTAGTCCCAAAGGCTGGCCTCGAACTCACAGTGATGCTTCTACCTCAGTCAGTCTCATGAGGGCTGAGATTAAAGGTATGCACCACCATGCCTGGCTTGCAAAAATAAATTTTAATGAAAATGCACTAATGTTATCTTTTTGGTATGTTTCTCTGAAGATCAAAGACTTGAGTGACATTACTACAAAAAAAAACCTTCTATTCATCTCTGCTTATTCATGTAAGTAAAGTTTACCAAAATTTATGCCTATA
>PVHP010014683.1:0-38715 GCA_004024765.1 Zapus hudsonius
CACACACAAAACATATCTAAGACATAGAGAAACACAGAAGGACAAAAGCAGTAATGGGCAGATAAATCTGTGTGGTATAACATGCATGATACCTTTTGGCTCCTCCTGCATCTGGGGAAACAATGATACAGTTCCTCCACTCAGTGATGTTCTCCTGAATCCACTGCAGGACAGCAGGCTCCGCATATAAATTATCCACAGGAATGTCAAAGAATCCCTAAGGGAATAAATGGGGGTCATATTGCAGGGCTGTTTCCTTTTCTTTAAAAAGATTGTTGGTTTTAAGAAATAATATTTGAACTTTTTTTTATTGGTTTTTTGTGGTAAGGTCTCACTCTAGCCCAGGCTGACCTGGAATTCACTATGTAGTCTCATATTTGAAATTTTGACTCAAAAGAAATCTTTAGAAACTTAAAAGAAATCTTCAGAAAACAAACTCCCTTTTGATAATTACAATAGAAATTAAACAATCGACATGTTGCAGGGTGTCTTTCAGCCTGTTCCATCTTTAAGACATGCTCCTTTACTTAGGAACTAATTTCCTAAGTAATGGTCCATTACTTAGGAACTGAGGAAGAAAATTTTTTCAGGGCAGTAGTAAATTTATAAAAAAAAATTTATTTATTATTTACTTGAGAGAGAGACTATATGTGTTTGTGTGTGTGTGAGAAAGAGGCAGACACACAGGGAAAGAATAGGTGTACCAGGGCCTCCAGCCACTGCAAATGAACTCCAGACACATGGGTCACCGTGTGCATCTGGCTTTACGTGGGTACTGGGGAATTGAACTCAGTTCCTTTTGATTTGTAGGCAAACACCTTTACCACTAAGTCATCTCTCCATCCGCAGAATTTTTTTTTGCTTTAGTACTTATCATATATGACATGATTCACACTCCTATATCATAAATTAGGCACTATAAAATCTGGTCAGTATTGGTAACAAAGGAAAGAGGTATAAACTTATGTTACAATGCAGGCAAGTTGTGGAAATGACAGGCGATATCAACATCAAATTATATTTCCAAGATCAGGAAAGAGAGATCACATACACAAACCAGAGTAATGCTACCTTCTTTTAAAATTATTTAAATTAAGCCAAATGCAAAGAGTAGCAAGTATCAGGTACCTGTATTTATTTGCAGCAGAAAGATGCCCTGGCATGCCCCCTTCATATAATTAAATTAAATTAAATTATTTACCTTTACAGAGTGTTAGGACCTACCCACTGGCAGAAAGAAAATGTGGTACCTGTATCTGAGAGGCATGCAAATCCATGGTGATGATATGATCAGCCCCCGCAACAGATAGCATGTTGGCCACAAGTTTTGCAGAAATTGGGGCCCGACTCTGAAAAATAGAGATAAGAATTTGATTTCAGGAAAAAATGAATACTGGTAGATTTCTCTTACAAAGCCATACACAAGAAAAACCAAGCCATAGAAGGAAACAAGGAAGTGTAATGAAGATAATGACTCGTTATGACAACAAAAGATATGTTCATTCCATTTGATCACCAAATATTCACTATTTACATATACTATTTGTATTCATTTCTTTTGTTTTGTGTTATTTTCTTAGATAGGATCTCATGTATGCTAGGTTGGCCTTGAATTCACTATGTAATGGAGCATGACTTCTGATCCTCCTGACTCTACCTCCCCAGTGCTGGGATGACAGGTGTGTGCTACCACATCTGGTTTATGTGGTGCTGGAGATGGAACCAGGGCCTTGTGTACTCTACAAATCCCATTGTGAGACCGTGCATTCGACACAAATATCAGCAAAGCAAATAGTCAAACAGATGTACTATACATGTAATGTCACAATTGGCACAATTCAAATTGTGACATGTGCAGAGGTTCAAACAGGGTGATTCAAGAAATCACTTCATGACTTTTAAGGCAAGGCTAGCCAGAACAAGACAACAATGTTCTAGAAGGTCAGAGTGACACATACAAGGTCGCTAAATCCATCATCACACAGTCCAGCTGGAGCCTGAAAGAAGTCCAGCTATGAAAGCATCATGTTCTGACAACTGGAAGATAACATCATTACAAACTCAACAAGAAACAGATGAAAGAAAACACATTGAAGGCAACTGATAATTCAATATTTAGAGAAAAATGCATTACCACATAAAGACATTAAATCATTGCTTTAACATTAGGAAAGTCACCTAGCATCTTTATAGCTTTATTTCCATGATATAAATAATAGGAAATGAAACTGTTCACATTAAAACCATTCAAGAGACCCTACAGATGGGATTAGACTATTCAGACATGATCTAAGGAGAGTTCAGCAATTTGCTATACCTAGACAACTGTACCCAGCAAAACTATCCCTCATAACAGTTGGAGAATTCAACATAGTGCTTGAAGTTCTAGCCCAAGCGATAAGGCAGGAGACGGGCATAAAAGGGATACAAATCAGAAAGGAAGAAATTAAACTATCCCTCTTTGCACATGATATGATCCTTTATATATCAGACCCAAAGAATAGTATCAGTGACCTCTTGAAGGTGATTAATGCCTTCAGCAACATGGCAGGATACAAAATTAACACAAAAAAATCAGTAGCCTTTCTATAAGCAGAAGACAAGCAGACAGAAAAAGACATCAGAGAGACTGTCCCATTTTCTATAGCCTCAAAGAAAATCAAATATCTTGGAATATCACTAATCAAGGTGGTAAAGGACTTATATAAGGAAAATATTGAAACACTCAAGAAGAAAATAGAGGAGGACGTGAGATGATGGAAAGATATTGCATGCTCATGGTTAGGGAAAATCAACATAGTAAAAATGGATATCTTGCCAAAAGCAATTTACAGATTCAATGTCATGCCAATAAAAATCCCAACCTCTTTCTTCACAGACATAGAAAAAATAATCTCAAAATTTATTTGGAAGGGCCAAAGACCTCGGATAGCCAAAACCATTCTAAGTAAAAAATCCTACTCAGTAGGTATCACCATGCCTGACTTCAAAACATACTACAAAGCCATAGTAACGAAAACAGCATGGTACTGGCATAAAAACATAGACAGATCAATGGAACAGAATTGAAGAACCAGCTTTAAATGGAAGTAACTTCAGTTATTTGGTCTTTGACAAGGGGGCCAACAATGCACACTGGGCCAAAGATAGCATCTTCAACAAATGGTGCTGGACGATTTGGATAAACACATGTAAAAAAATGAAAATAGATCCATTCCTTTCACCGTGCACAAAAATCAACTCCAAATGGATCAGAGACCTTAATATAAATCCCGTAGCCCTGAACACCATGGAAGAAAAAATAGGAGGAACTCTACATAAAATAGCAGTAGGGAAAAATTTCCTGAGAAAATCTCCAGCAGCCCAGGAAATGCAAAAATCACTTAACCATTGGACCTGATCAGGCTCAAAAGCTTCTGTACAGACAAACAAATCATACTCAGAGCCAATAGACCCCCTTCAAATTGGGAGACGATATTTACCAGCTATGACTCAGACAGAGGCCTAATCTCCAGATCTTACAGAGAACTCAAAAAATACATAATAAAATCTCAAACAGCCCACTCACAAAATGGGGAACTGATCTCAACAGAGAATTCACAGAGGAGGAAACATGAATGGCCTTGTCCCATCTAAGAAAGTGCTCAGCAACCTTAAGCATCAGGGAAATGCAAATCAAAACCACAAAGAGAAACCACCTTACCCCTGTCAGAATGGCAATCATAAAGGAAACCAACAACAATCGTTGCTGGCGAGGATGTGGGGAAAAAGGAACCCTCATTCACTGCTGGTGGGATTGCAAACTTGTTCAACCGCTATGGAAAGCAGTGTGGAGACTCCTAGACAGAATGGACATAGAACTACCAATGGACCCAGCTATCCCTCTACTATGCATCTAACCACAAGATGCCATCTTGATGCAAACTTTTGTACAAATATATTTATAGCAGCTCAATTCATAATAGCCAAGAATTGGAATCAACCCAAATGCCCATCCATGGAGGAATGGACAGCGAAACTGTGGTATATTTATACAACGGAACTCTACTCACCTGAAAGGAAAAATGACATATCGATATTTAGGAAAAAATGGTCTGACTTTGAGCAGATCTTACTAAGTGAACACTCAAAAGATCAGAGAATCGAACACCTCATTTTCTCCCTCATATGTGGTCCTTAATCAGGATAACTGTAATCTCTATGCAGACTAGTAGAAAGAAGTGAGAGGTTATGAATGAGGGGTAAGGGATGGGGAAGGCTTAAGCATGAGGCTAAACCAAATTAGGTTCAAAAACATAAAATTCTCACGAGCATACATACTAACCTATGGAGCAAGTAGTGAGCGTCCACTGGCAAGAGGGGAAGCTGATCAATGACAGCTGGAGTAAACAGAGAACACTGGCATGAAACACAGTCTGCGGTCATGAATAGGCTGACCATACCTCCTACTGGGAGAGAACAGCAAACCAAGAAAGGAGCACTCAGGCAATGGAGAAACCTGGGCCTGAGGGAGACAATCAACAGCTTTTAAGTTCAGCCAAATATTCCACTTAGAGATGGGGAGCCCTTGACTGGAACTAGGGATTCAGGGTGATGGGCACCAGATCCCCTACACTTGGGCTCACAAGAAAAGATGTACTATGGGAGCGATTGACGGGGAGGCTACTAAAAATAGAATCTATGTAATCCCGAATTGTATATATTTGTTATCCTAGACTGATCTCAGTCTCCGATGGAGATTGTGTTGGTAGTTTTCAGAATGCAGCGAGAGAGCTGTGGTCCATCTAATCCTACCATCCGACTGTAGGCAGATAGCTGAGATCCTGGCAAGAGATGAGCCACCACATCCATATTGTGGAGGATCCTTATGGAATCCCGCAGAGAATGACGGGATGAACAAGGGAACCACAGCGACAGCCATTCAATCAACACAGGATATGCCAGGGTGACAGAAACCAACAATTTTTGACACAAAGACCCCTAAGCTCACATTAAAGCAGGCTTAATACTCACCCACCACGACTCAGGGAACTGAGTGGAAGAAGGGGCGGGAAGATTGTGAGACCCATGGTAGGGGAGACATCCAGAGGCCTGGTACCCCTCAGTAACAACATACTAAGGCCAGGAGAACCTGTCTGAATACTAGGCTATCCATGGTCCCCTGTCACAAGGACTGATCCAGACGACCCATCCAGCTGATTGGGGATGGGGAGGGGGGGCATTGGGGAATTGGGGATAACAACTCATTGTTTGCCCACTACATAATGTAACTCATTATGGATAATAAATATATATTAAAAATTACCAAGGAATTTATTAAAATTACTATAATTTGTTATAGTTACACAGAGTAAGACATGAGCAAAATCATCTGCAAATTGCCCCAGGGACATTAAGTTTTTGCCCCCCACCAGAATCCAATGCACAGTGCTGATTTCTTTTCTTTGTTGTTGTTGATATTATTATTAACACATACTTCTTGTACAAATGAAGAACCTTCAGTATGCCATGATATACCCATGAAATACCATCCACTGAAGATCTGTTTAGCCTCTTAAACACTTTCCCACCTTCTTCTCTCTACCAGCCCCCTTCCAGTACCTAATTCACGTCCCAGTGACAATTTCTGAACTTAGACTTTCCTTCTTAGGATCCTATCCATAATTTTTTAATACCACTTTACACCGTTTGTTGGGCTACACAGCTGAATCCTACAAAAAAAGTGATTTTCAAGTGAACTAACATTTTAGCCCACAGAGAGGAAAATCAGGAGAGCATTTAAAGAAAAAGTTAAGGCCCAGTAGCTAAAACTTTTGACTCTCCTAGTTAAAAATGTATAAAGGCCAAATGTTTTGCAAGTCAGCTCAGCAACGACACATTCTTGGGCATTCCAAATTGTGTTTGGTGCATTAAATGCCTTCATGCTAGAAGTGTAAATCTGACAAGTTAAGAAGAATAAGATTACAGATATCAGTTAAAATATTTAAAAAATAACAATAGTTTATCATCAAAATCTAAACGTGACCTTACAAATGGTTTTGAAAAAAGAAAATGAAATCCAAGCTGACAGTCCTTCACCCTGTCAAAAGTAATTATTCCCTGCCTCACCCACACTGTACTGTTCTCACTGGGAAAGAGAATCAGCAATTACTGAGGGTCGATGACAGCAGGAGCCAGCAAACCACAGTTCAGGGGCCAAACTTGCTTGAGACTTGTTTTAGAGCTAATGATGGTTTCTACACTTATAAAGTGTTGGAAAGCAAAGGAGAAATGATATTTTGTGGTATTTGAAATTACATAAAGTTGATATTTCAGTTTCCATAAATAATAATTTTATACCTGTGAGGTGCACTGTGTGTGTGGGGGGGGTGGTTACCAAAGTGGAGGTCAAGTATCTTACTTGATCATTTTCCCAGTTGTTTCTTCAGACAGAACCTCTCACTGAACCTAGGCATCACCAATTGGGATACACAAGCTAGCCACCAAGACTTGAGGATCCTCTTGTCTCTGCTTCCCAAATGCTGGGGTTATAGCCACGTGCCTGCTTTTTACAGAGGTGCCGAGGATCTGAACTCAGGTCCTCAAGCTAGCATAGGACTGGGCCATTTCCCCAGCCCATAAATGAAGTTTTATTGAAACACAATCACATCATTTATTTACATACTGCCTATGACAGCATTTACACTAAAATGGAAACAGTTGAGCTATTAGAACAACAACCCTATGTTCCACACAGCCCAAAACGCTTATTCTTCAGTTCTGTGCAGAAAGTTTGTCCACCTGGGTATTATATGCTAGATTTAGGACACTGAGGATGCAGAATTTAAATAACTTCCAAAGGATAAACTGAATAAAGAATAGTGTTGGAATTCAAACCCCGGACCACTTCATTGCAGAGTTGTAATTGCAGAGCTCAGGCCACCATGTCTTTTTAATAGCCATGACATCACTGTCACCTTTGAAAATTTATTTCTGTGTGGGTGTATGTCTGTCTGTTTGTTATATGTCTGTGTACATGTATGGGTATGTCTATGCTATAGCTCTTGATGCTAAGCTCAGATGATAAGCTCAAGGAGTCTGAGCACTTTTTCCATCTACGTTGAGTCAGGGTCTCTTGCCACTGCAAAAGAATGCCAGTCTAGCTGGCACCTGACCATCTGAGTCTCCTGCCTCTGCCTCCCATTGTTGTAGGTGTGTTGTGATCACAGATGTGTACAATGCTTTGCAAGCAAATGCCTTTAACTACTGAACCACCACCCCAGTTCTTTGTTGTCACTTTTCAAGTGAATATTACATTGTATTGGTATGTCATAATTTGTAAAACCATTTTTTTTCACTGTGAGAATCAGTCCCTGGGTTCTGATACATATAAGCAAAACCCAAATTAAAATCTGACCTATGGACAGGGCTTCCTTAAGAAGAAAAGCCAGGTTGAAAACAAATGAAACAAGTTTTGAAGATTGTTAAGGCCTTGAAATTTCTTTTTTTCTTTTCTTTTTTTTTAAGGCCTTGAAATTTCGCTGGCCATCATTGCAGGCACTTCTATGTAGATCACTTACATAGAATTGCTTTGTGTCATTAGAGGTCACAGTCAATACAGTACCAAGAGAAGAAAAAAAATGACAATAGAAAAGCCTGGGAGAGCTGCCCAGAACTCTTCTTGTAGCCAATGAGAATTTTCTGTCTGGGCCCAGAGATTAGGGTTAGCTCATGGATTCCTACCTTCCCAAGCAAAGCAAAATGGCAGAAGTAGTCCCTGTCTCAAATCATGAGTGGTACCCTCGCTGTCTTGCCACGCTGAGAAATGGTTGCATTGGGTTAAGAAATAAATGTCTCAAGCCATTTTGGGGGGATGGGTTCATGCTCTGCAAGCCTGCTGATTGGAGTTCAGATCCCCAGAATACATGTAAAGCTGGACACACAATGGTGCACATGTCTGTAATCCCAAAGCTCTTCCAGCAATGGGATGCTCAAAAACTTGGACTGCTCATGTTCATTTGAATATGAAATGCTCCCCACAGACTCATCTGTTTGAACATGTTGTATCCAGTAGGTGGCGCTATTTGGAAAGATTATGGAACCTTTAGGAGGTTGCCTTGCTGGAGGAAGTGGGTCACTGGGAGTAGGTCTTGGGATGTGAAAGCCACACTTGCACTTCCTATCCTCCCTCTGCTTCCTGACTATGGATACAATGTGGCCAGCTGTGCTTCTGCTCCAGCCTGTCCTGCCTTCCCTACCTTGATGAACTCTATTCTCTAGACCTGTAAATCAAAATAAACTGTCCTTCCATAAATTGCCTCTGTTCAGGCATTTGTTCATTGCAATGAGAAAGTAACTGATACAGCTGGCCTCCAGAACTGCTGATTTGTAGGCACTTGTTAGAGTAGCACTAAGAAACTACCAAGCCTGCTATATGTTTCCTTCTTTACTATCAGCTTCCTGAGCTGCCATACCCACTCACTGACTCTCAACCGCCATCCATCTGGCCTCTGTGTTGTGTGTGATGACAGTCTTAGCTCTTGTAATAGAAGTGAAGTATGGAAAGTCATGGATTATGTGTTCAAAAATAGCCCCACATGGAAAACATCTAAACATTCAACAATGGGGAAACTAGTAAATAGTACATCATGCAATTACATAAAAGAGCTCAATTCAGCAGGACTTTCAGAAATCCCTAGGTCTCTTTGTTAGCATAATGGCTGATGATGGTGCTGATAATGAGAAGACAGAGTCAGGAAGGCCAATATATATTTTGAACATACATACACACATATACAGACAAAAAAAGACAGTGATAATTACTAAACCTCTGTCACATCAAAAAGTGTCAATTAGCACTTTTATGATATGGATAGGTTGACTATTCAGAAGAATCATGGAGAAACACACAGATGGGAGAAAGAACTAGAAAAGACCACGCTGATGACACTAAACTTAAAAACTGAATTTCAACAGCCAAGAATAGCACCAAAAAACTTTCAAATCTAGGCTAAAATGAAAGAGGCTGGATAAACAGCACGTGGGAGGACATGGGTTCACACTTACAGTTTGTGCGGCCCACAACCATCTCTGGGTTCACTGAAAGAACCTGCTTTAGAAAAGGGTGGAGCCGGGTGGTTCAGCAGTTAAGAGTACCTAGACTTCAGCACGAGGGCCTCTTAGGCTGGAGATTGCCAAGTCTGACTCCCCAGAACCAACATGAAAAACATGATGTGGACATACACATTTGCAAAGCCAGTCTGCGGGGACCCAACAATCTAGGGGACTCACTGATGGACAGCTGTTCCAGGCTGAGGGAGATACCATCTCAAGGAAATACAGGAATGAGCAATAGAAGAACACCTGACGTTCTCCTCTGGCATCCATATGCATGCACCTCAGGTACATGCATGTGTATACACCACATACACACTCACCAGGAGAATGACTGAAGACACCTGAAGTCAACCTCTGGTCTCCCCATACATGGGCATATGGGCATAAACACCCACATACACATACACACACACCATACATGTGCTGAAGAAAGTGAGGCCTAATAGAAGATGTTTGTGTCATGGGGTATGACTCTCAGTACAGATCCATGCTGGTATCTGAGAGTGGGCTAGTTTCTGCAAGAGTGAGTGGTTGGAAAAGAATGAGGGTGGACCTTTCCCACTCTCTTGTTCCTTGCTCATAGATGTGGACAGACTCCTTTCTCCACCATGTCCTGAACATCCTCCAGGATGTATGAGGTATGCTGTTTGTATCCTTCAGCCATGCCAAATAAATGTCTATACTTTATAAGTCATAAAGCCTCAGATCCTTTGTTTTAGCAACAGAAAACTCACCACAAAAACATTCAGTACTCTACTACAAACTGTGGCTCATGAAGTAAGTGTGGACAGTCACCAGCCACATGTACTGTCTATGGTTGTTACAGCAGTACAGAGGTAGCTGCAATTGTGGAAAGAATGTCAGAGCCAAAAGAAGGGGAGGAGTGCTTTGGAATACTGCCTTCTAGATATTAAGTGGCTGTTGAATTTATGACCTTGAAGTGGCTGATGTTATCTACACAAGACTTGGATAATAAGAGGGCAAAAATATGGCATCAAAACAGAAGAGGGTCTAGCTGGAAAGAAGGAGGGTTTAAGTGGAGGGGGGATACAGGTAAGGGGATAAAAGAGAGTGGTAGGAGGTGATTATGGTCAGGGTTCATTGTGTATATGAATAGGGGTTGTCAATAAAAATTCAAAAATTAACAGTCACTTCTAGAAACAATAGGCTGATCCTTGCAATTGGTGTAAGAAAAATCCTCTCTCATGTACTGAATGGCTTCTGAAGATCCCGCAATTAATGAGAAAATCTGTGACCAGTTGTGTCCAGCAATGTCTGGAAAGAACTCTTGAGGAGATTACGACTGAAATTCAGAGAGGCTCTGGGATCAGTCCACAACACTGAAACCTTAATAGTTGAGACAGCTGAGGAGACCCAGACACAGAAGAGAAGCCACATGGAGACAGAGATAGACACGGGAAGGGAGAGAGGGAGGAAGCCACAAGTTAAGAGATGCCTGGAACTCCCAGGAGCTGGACGAGGTGGGAAAGATCCTTCCTGGAGCCTGTGACTGGAGCGCAGCCCTGTCACACCTTGACCTCAGACAAGTGGCCTGTACATCTAGGAAAGTCATTTTTTGATCTTCAATCTGCCATTTTATGGTAATTTGCGATGCCACCCCTAGCCAACTAGCAAAAGCCCCTTCCGAGTTCTCCTTACTAACTTCTCTGATGTATCTCAATGGCTAAGAGCAATTGTTCTTCAACTGCTCCTGGAATCTTAGCTAATGGCAATTCTGTTAAAAGGATAATTAACCAATGCTGATTCTGTTCTTCTACTGCTTTTAATTAAACCACTCATTGTGGGAGAACTTTAGATTCACATGCATTTTCAAGACTCAACACAGATATCCTAGGGACCCTTGACCCACAATGTCCCCTTGGAAACAGCTTGCAAAACTATGGCACAGGATTGCAACCAGGACCTTCACCTCAATCCAAATCCAGTGATATGCATGGTCTACAGTGTGAGGAGGTGTGTGAATGTGCAGCATGGGTGTTTTCTTCTTTCCATCATCACAGAGATACACAACAATGCCAACAAGAAAAAGAAAATTGATGGAAAAATTTTTATGTGTTTATGTTGTTATGAGTATGCATGCATATGTGTGTGTGTATGAGGAGGTCAAAGGTGACATTTGTGCCTTCCTCAATCGCTCTCCGCTTTAGTTACTCAGACAGTGTCTCTCACATGAGCTCAGAGCTCACCAATTCACTAGTCTAGCTAGCTAGCTTGCCCCAGGGATCCTCTCTCCAACCCCCAAGTGCCTCCATGTTCACTCATCACTAACTTGGCTGTTGGGGATTTGAACTCTGGTGTTTACACTTGAGTCAAACACTTGATCCACTCAGCCACTTTCAAGGCGCTGGTAATGGAATTTTAATACCTGCAAAAATGTATGTTACTTGATTATATATATATATATATATATATATATATATATATATATATATATATATATATACATTAGAATGGGTTCAATGCCAAATATGAAATAGACTAAGTGAGGGCATATATTTAAGTGATTAATAACTGGAAGGCTAACCAGTCCAGATCTTCTAATCAACATGGTAGGTGAGGAAATTGTAGTGAACCATATCAGGTGTCTAGGGCAGGACACACCTCTCCTACCTTGTCCTTTTTGTCTTGCCTGGCATAAGGGAAGCAGGGGATCACCGCAGTCACCCTGGATGAGGAGGCAATCTTGCATGCATTGATCATGATGAGCAGCTCCATCAGGTTGTCGTTAATTTCCCCACAGCCACTCTGGATAATATAAACATCTTCCCCTCTCACACTTTCACCAATCTCAACGCTGTGAAAAAAACAAGGTTATTGATTAATACAGAGTGCAGACATGTCTCAGGGCTCCCTGAGACCACTCGTAAGTTTGATCATCTATCAGGTCGACCTCAATCATGGAACTGGGCATACAGTCGCTATGAATATGACAGATAAGAGGGAAAGGACATAGAACAAAATCAGCACAAGGGTGGGAGGGGGTACTGGCTCAATGAATAGAGCTTGCCACACAAGTGTGAATACTTAAGTTCAGAGCCCCAGAACTCATGTGAAATCAGATCTAGAATTCCCAACAATCCCAAGGCTAAAAGGGTGGTGGAGACAGGAGAATCACCTGGAAGCTATTCTAGCAAACGCAGTGGTGAATAAGAGACCTTGCCTCACATAAGGAAGATGGCAAAGACCAACACCCAAAGTTGTCCTATGACCTCTACATTTCTGATGAGGCATGCAGAAACCTGATCTCTCTCTCTCTCTCTCTCTCTCTCTCTCTCTCTCTCTCTCTCTCTCTCTCCCCCCAAAAAAAATCAGCAAAGGGAAAAATGCATGAGAGGAAGTTGGGAGAAATTAGGCATGAGCTTCCATGTGTCCACTCTCAGGGGACTCCCATAAGTCCATTTCAAAAGTTCCAGCAGTGAGCTGTGACAAGGGTAAAGTGTTGCCTACCAGAGAAATGTCTTAGAGACTCACTCAGGCCCCAGGGATTTTACTGGGGACTGGTAACATATGCACCCACATATCCATCCAACCTTTTGACATGGTGATAGGATATTGTCATGTGCAAATGTGTTGGAGAAAATTCATAGCTGTACTATCATGCATGTGGTCTGCAGGATGGACATGCCTCGAGTGTCTATGCAAATACTAGACTTACAGGCAGATGTTCAGTGTAAACCACACTGTTTCTCAGCTGTTAACATTTTCCACACAGAGAACCATTCTTACCAAGGAATTGCGTGGGAATCCTTGTAAGAGATATGTTCCCACAAAGCTGACCTCACAAGGAGGTCTTTCAAAGTTCCACGTCTGCTATGATAACTTCTCAGTAAAAGACTATATATACTTTTGTTTTTATTTTTATTTTTATTACAGTTATACATGAATATTTCAGCCAGGCATGATGGTTCACACATATAAGCCCAGCACTTGGGAGGCTGAGGCAACATAATTGCTATGAGTTTATGGCCAGTCTGGGTTATAGAGTGAGTTCCAGGCTAGACTGGGCTACAGTGAGACCCTCCCTCCCTTCCAACCTCTCTCCCTTCCTTCCTTCTTTCTTTCCTTCCTTCCTTCTTTTCTTACTTCCTCCCTCTCTCCCTCCTTCCTGTCTTTCCCTTTTCTTTCTTCTCTCTTTCATTTTCTCTCTCACACACAATAAAATCAAAACATTCTGAAAGGCTTATGACAGATAAACAGCCCAAAGGCAATCAACTTCAACTTTTGATATGGTTTTTCTTATTTTATTTATTTATTTTCAAGGGGGGGGGGAGAGAGAGAGAGAGAGAGAGAGAGAGAGAGAGAGAGAGAGAGAGAGAGAGAGAGAGAATGAATATGGGTGTGTGCCAGTGCCTCTTGCCACTATAAAACAACTTCAGAACTCCAGATATATGTGCCACTTTGTGCATGTGGATTTACATGGATACTGGAGAATTGAACCTGGCCTGTCAGTGTTTGCAGACAAGCGCCTTTAACCACTGAGCCATATCTGCAACCTCTAATATGGTTTTTAAACACAGGTTTATTTTCAAGTCTCTAGCTAATATGTGAGAGTGGCTATGTCATGAAATTTTAGGAGGCACCGTTTATTGACTTCTCACTATGGAAAGTGAGCACTTAGCACTACTTCCTCTCTGTCCCACTACACATATATCTCATTTTCATGTCCCACCATCGTGCCAGCATAGAGCAGCATTCAAACTAAAGATTGCTACATTCTAACTTCATAAATGATGTTCAGAGCTGAGCTATGAAGTATACAGAAATGAATGTTCACATTTTCCTTTCATAAGTGTGTGTGTTTCCCCTGTAGGTAATCAACTTACATTGTCCTCTTAGGTATTTCCTAAGTACATTTAGATCCCACCCCAAATGGTTCATTGACAATTTCAGTCTCTGAGGAATTGGGAAGATGGATCAGCAGGTAATACGCTTGCTGTGCAAGTATAAAACCTGAATCCAATCCCCAGCACCTTTATGAAAAGCTGGAGAGGCCACACGTACCTGTAACCCTAATGCTGAGGGGGATAGAGGCAGGATGATCACTGAGACTCCCTGTTCAACCAGTGTAACCAAAAACTAGACTACATCTGAGGGAAATACGGTGATAGAGAAAGACATCCTATATTCTCCTCTGACCTCTACACACACAAGGAAAGAGTGTACACAGCTACACACACACTTCCCACAGAGACATACACAACACTAATGTCAGTTTCCCAATGCCAAAGGCTTCAAGTCCCATGTCAATGACACCATCAGGCAGATGTCCCACCCAGAGCCTGTGCCCAGCTGAGTCTGGGGATTCCCATCACCTCCCTCCTCCTGCACTTGTTTTCCCATTTTCTGTATCCTCTTTCATGGTGCACTTCCTTGTTGTGCTGCTTGCGTTCCTGGAGCTTCATGAGAAAGAGTATTTGAAAATTGTATGTCTGAAAAGTAACGGACTTGCAGGTACAGCATTCTGGATATTGATTGTGAGAATTAGCCCAGCCCTCACAAAATACCATCATGTGCTCAGGCTTATCCTTCAAAGACTACTAAAGAAACAATAACATGGTCAGCTCTTTGAAAAGGCAAACCTCTTCTGATATTTAGGGAAAAAATTATATCTTTGAACTGATCTGAATATCATGAGAATCTTGCTTTTGCTTCTAGTAAAACCTCTTGAAAAGAAACAGAATGGAAGGGGGAAAGAGAAAGAAGAAAGAAAGAAAGAAAGAAAGAAAGAAAGAAAGAAAGAAAGAAAGAAAGAAAGAAAGAAAGAAAGAAAGAAAGAAAGAAAGAAAGAAGAAAGGAGGGAGGGAGAGGAAAAGAAAAAAAAGGAAGAAAGGGAGGGAGGGGAGAGGTGGAAAGGAGGAAGGAAGTTGCTCTGTGCCTAGGGCTAGGGAGATAGCTCAGTCTTGACAAAGCACTTGTTCAGCAAGGGACCTGAGTGCAGAACCCTAGCACTCATGTAAATACTAGGCAGGAATGTGGCCTGCCAGTAATCCTAGCACTTGTGAAGCAGAGACAGGGGATCCTCACGGCAAGCTGGGTAGCTAAACTAGCCAAACTGGCAAGCTCTAGATTAGCCTGCCTCAGTACATAAAATGGAGAGCAACCAAGGAAGACACCTGACATCAACCTCTGGCCTCCACCTGCATGTAACACCTAAGCATGCCCACACACATGTGAGCATGCATACGCACAAGCAAAGACCTCATAAACAGAGCAGAGCAGAGCGGGTTATGCCTTAACTTCACACTGAGGAAAGGAGGATCACAAGTTCGTAGTGAGTTCTAGAACAAAATGAGAGCATGCCTCTCCCCATAAAAAAGAACAAAGAAGATACATGAGCACACACATAAGGTGTTCTAACTTACCTGTGACTTCTAATAATTCAGATGCTGCAACCTAAGACCCACTTCTGCCAAGGGGGTTGTTATATTCCCGTTATTAGAAAGTGCCATTGCTATTGAAGTAGCTATATTCTTTAAGTTATGTAGCACATTTACAGTCCCACGTTTTTATTATGTGTCAGAGAACTTTTAAAAACATTCATTTGTGTGTCTGGGTGCCTGTGTGCCATAGTATGCGTGTGGAAGTCAGAGGACACCCTGGGGGTGTCTGTGCTCCACTTTGAATGAGTTAGGCTCTCTTGATGACTCTCATTGTCTTGGGCCTGATGATCACAGAGGCAGGCTATACCTGGGGGCCTGGAGAAATCATAAAGCATGGGCAGCAGGCTTTACAAGCAAGAGCCTTGAACCGCTGAGCCACATCCCCAGCTCCTGAGGAAGTTTTGGAATGCTTTCAATCACACTTTTTCTTAGAAGCCCTTCGGCTCTTCATTGATCAACTTTCACACAGCATGGTAGTTTTTAGGAATTCCTGTCACAGTAGAGCAAATCCATCTAAAAATGAAAGACAATGACTCCTGTTATCAGAAGCCAATTATACCCAAAGTGATTATGTTATTAATTGAGCCAATTATGACTCAGGATGATTTAAAATCTATTGAAATTTGTACCCCATTCCAAATAGAATAAATAAAAGATGAAAATAAAGGTTTTAAAGTTGAAATGCTCTGAAAGTGAAGGTTTTTGTCTTTAATTTGTTTTTTTTTTACATTCAGAGTTTTGTGTAGCCCAGGCTGGCCTGTAACATACTATGTAACCAAAATGACCTTGAGCTCCTGATCCTCCTGACTGCATCTTCCCAGTGATGGGATTACAGTTGAGCACCACTATGCTGGGCTCTGAAAATGAGGTTTGATAATATCTGATCATGTTCATGCACATTATCTGCATAGATACTAATAGTACAGTCCTTCTCAGGATGACAGGGCCAAAAGGAATTCTAAAATGGCCCAATTGGAAAAAAAATGGGCTCAAGGACTGAACAGAGAGTTCTCAAAAGAAGAAATACAAATGGGTCAATAAATATCTTTAAACATTTTCAACATTCTTAACCATCAGGCAAATGTAAATTAAGATTCCCTTGAGATTCCATCTCACATTGGCAGAAAAGATATCATCAAGCAACCAAATGACAACAAGTAACAAACGCTGGTGAGGGTGTGGGGAGAGACCCTTATCACTTCTGGTGGGGGTATAAACTGATGCAGCTGCCATGGAAATTGCTGTGGAGGTTTCATAAAAAGCTAAATATCGAACGAACTACGATGTGACCAAGGTATACCACTCTTAAGCACATATCCAAAGGACTCTATACTACCCCATGACAGAAATACTGGCACAGCCATGGTTTTTTTTTTTTTTTTTTGCCACTCTGTTCACAATAGCTAGGAAATGGAACCAGTGGAGATGTCCATCTCCAGATGACTAGATAAGGGAATTGAGGTATATATCCACAATGGAATTCTATTCAGCCATAAAAATGAAATTTGCTGGAAAATAGATGGAAGTGGAAAATCTGGAGTGAGGTAACCCAGGTAGACAAACATTGCATGTTCTTGGGCCCTTGAGATGGAGAGGAAAAGAGGTTTCAAGGGAGAAGTGCAGGGAAGGATCTGAAGTGACAGGAATCCAGGGGAGGTGGGTGAAAGCAGGGCAAAGTGGCAAGAAGCTAGAGTACTATGATGGTTAACCAAAACTGAGCATACCTATTAATAAAGAAAAAGTGGTAATATTTGTAAAAAAGAAAAAGTTACTTAAACATACAATTCTAACTAAGCGGACCTCCTCCTACAATATTTACAGAAAGTTTCTCAACTCCCTGTCTTATGACTAAAATATTAACATAACTTCTTTGTAAACATTACACCAAGTATACTATGAACTTAATTTGGAAATTAACTATTCCAAGGCTCAGAGGATGATAAAATAGGTAAAATATAGAGCACTACCTGCCTTGATATGAGCTATGGTATGGTAGGTAGAATAATGCCTTCCAAAGACATTTACACCCCAATCCTTTGAATATGTTAGAACAAAAGGGGGTGGATATCTGCAGATAGAATTAAAGATGTCAAACAGCTGACCTTAAACCAGAGAGGGTAGGCTTGATTATGTATATTGCCCCAATGTGATCACAAAGGACCTTAAAAACAGGAGAGACAAGAGAGAATAGCATCAGGGATGGGATGACTGAAGCAGGGTAGGAGAGATGACCTGTTGCTAAAGTTATAAAGAGCCCAGGGCCTTGGGCCGCCTAGAAAGCTGGAACACACAAAGAAATGGACTTTCCCATAGGGCTTCAGGAGGGAAGGCCATCCTGCTGACCACACAGGACTTCTGTCTTACTAAACTGTTATATAGAGCAACAGCAGAGACTCCATGAGGCCAGCAATGCCTAAAATGTTTAGTATGTGGCCCTTTACAGAAAGTTTCCCAACTCCCGGTCTTATGACTGTTTATCCCACAAGAACACATTCTTTGGCCTACCCTTTCTCACTTAAGAACTGCAATCTTTCTATTACTACAGTCCAGGAGAGCACAGAAAACACCACAGCAATGTTGCTTCTAAAGCCAGTCCTTCTATTCACCCCTCAATCTGTACTGTAGGCCTATAACAAATTGTGGGTACAAGGTTAGCCAGAGGATCTTTTCTTACCCGCACCTCACCCAACAAGAAGGCTGAGTGGCTGTGGTAACCATAAGATGGCCACAGAATCTTAAATACCCATCCCATCAAGAACTAGAGCCTTTCCTAGAACCTGGGTCCCTTCCCTGGAATCTGGTGTGTGTTGGGGGGTGGTGGTAGTAATGTAATGTTAAACTAATGTAATATTCCAGAAGAGATGATATGCCAACTTCTAAACCCAAGTCTAGTAGCTGTTATTTCCTATTAGTATTTTTTAAATTCTCCCTCCTGCAGCCCAGCTACCATGCTAGATGGGAGCCCAGACAGCTGTGAGGAAAGATCTACAGGAGACAAAACTCTACCAAGCTTCCACACCAAAGCTAACTGAAGTCACCAGCCATGGGAGTGAGCCATCTTCCAAAACAGACCCTACAGCCCAAGTACCCACCTCAGCTGTCTCCACCAGAGACAGAGACAAGCCAAATTAAGTTATTGCTTAAGCACTAACTTCTGAGTGATTTGTTCCAATGGCAATAACCAGAACCTTTGACATTGTACTGGCTGCAGCTAACTAATCGGGGTGAGATACTACAATAGAGACTTGCAGACACCATAATGAATGTTGTTGTAGGAAGTCAGTGAGGGATCTTCAGGGTTCTCCAGTGAAGCTGCAGCCCTCTTTTCCTGGCACATTTAAAACCAGGAGGCCTCATGACCAATTAAGTAGCATTTAAGAAAAAAAAAAGGAATGGGGGAAGGGACTGAGAACCAGAACACTGAATCCAGATTTCTGGTCCGAATCCAGTGAGAGACAATTGAGAAGGAATCCTTTATATAGATTGAATCAGTTTTCTTTTCCCTTTGCACTTTGGTTGCTCATCTCTAGGACCACAGAGCAAAAACTGATCAGTAACACAATACTTAGAACAGAGAGGACAGTTTGTACAAACTCAAACTCTGTTCCTGTCCAGCTCACAGGGAAAAATCAGGAGGTTGATCGTTTAAATTATACCTAGCAACATAATCAAATAAAAATCAGTTGGCTGGGGAGGGGGGGCATTGGGGATAACAACTCATTGTTTGCCCACTGAATAATGTACCTCATTATGGACAATAAAAAAAAAGAATGCTAAAAAAAATCAGTTGGCTTTCTACTTAAAACAAATGTATATACAATGAAATGTAAATAGATGAGTTTCCCCCCCCCCAAAGCCCATACAGTATTTTTAGCAGAAATCTCAAGTTGCACTGGTCTAGATTAGCCACACTCTATGGCAAAGGGAGGCAGAGCCTTGAGATAACATGGAAGGACAACATTCATTTATTTAAGAACTACACTATCCAGAAATGTCTTTTTTTTTGAACAAAGCCTTCTGAACAAAGACTCTTATTATTCTTGTGGTGTTCTTAGAGATACTGAAACTTAGACAAGTCTGGCAAAATACCCCAACCTAGCTCCCTCCTTTTCCAAGCCCTTGGTCATCCATCCTCCCTGCATCAGGTGTCACAAAATGGGGACTAGAGGTGTAGATCAGCAGTTGAGCCTGCTTGCCTCGCATGTACATGGATCATTGAAAAAAAAATTCTTGTGCAAAGTGGCATTTTTTAGAGTGGGTTTCGTATAGCCCAGGCTCACCTCAGACTCACTATGTAGATGAGGATGGCCTAGCCCAAGATCTAAGATTACAAGCATGAAGTTTAATTGGCTATTAACCATTTAGCATTCCACCAACCAAGTTACACCCCCAGTCTCAAAATAGCATTCTTTTTTAAAAAAATATTTTTATTTATAAGGAGAGAGAGAGAGAGAGAGAGAGAGAGAGAGAAAGAATGGGAGTACGGGGCCTTTAGTCACTGCAAACTCCCTATGCATGTTCAACTTTGTACATCTGGCTTTATGTCGGTTCTAGGGAATCAAACCCAGGTCCATAGGCTTTGCAGGCAAGTGCCTTAACCGCTGAACCATCTCTCCAGCCCCCCAAAGCAGCATTCTTTAGCTTGAGTTCTTCACACACACAGAGAGAAATACCATTTTACATCTGTGATGTTTCTTCACTTGTATTATCATCTGAGCTATGTAAATTGAATTGACCACCTGGGGAAAAACATCACATAGGAGTCACATAGCCTACATGCTGATTGGTTAAGAAAACACATATTTTCCATCTGAATTAACATAACTCCTAGCTCCTCAGGAAAAACATACTTGTAATCCCAGCACTTGAGATGTGGAGGGAAGAGGATTGTGGCAGATTCCTGGCCAATGTGGACTATGCAATGAGTTCAAGACCAGCCTAACATACATAGTGAAACAAAGTCTAAAAAAAAGGCTGGAGGGCTGGAGAGATGGCTCAGCGGTTAAGGCACTTGCCTCCAGTGCCTAAGGTCCCGGGTTCAATTCCCCAGTACCCACATATGCCAGACCCACAAGGTGGTGGCCCTGGTGTGCCTCTCTCTCTCTCTCTCTCTCTCTCTCTCTCTCTCTCTCTCTCTCTCTAAATCTCTCTGCTTGAAAATGAATAAATAAAATATTTAAAAAAAAATAAAAAAAAGGCTGGAGAGATGGCTCACCAGTTAAGGCGCTGGTCTGTAAAACCTAAGGACCAGAGTTCAATTCCCCAGTGCCAGCTTAAAGCCAGATGTACAAAAGGCACACATGGGTCAGGAGTTCCTTTGCAGCGGCCTGGGGGGTGGGCTGGCGAACCCATTCTCTCTGTGACTGTCTTTTTCTCTCTTCTTGCAAATAAATAAAAATATTTTAAAGAGAGCGAGAGAAAGGAGGAAAGAAAAGGGTTAAAAAAAACCACTAAAACCTATATAGCTCTTCACAAGAAAATTTTGCTTGACAGAAAATCAAGTTCTTTTACTTTCTTCTTGAACATATAAGGTTTAAATTTTACATTTCCCTCTATGATCCATTTCGAGTTAATTTTTGTAAATACTGGGAAGAATGGGCGGTGGTTTTTCTTGCATGTAGCTATCCAACTGTTCCAGCACCATTTCTAAAAATCGTTGGGTTAATTGGAACTTTGCCAAGGATAGAATGGATATCTGTCATTGTGTACAGTTAATTGCAGTAGACACAGAGAAGGGAGGAAAGAAGGAGATCTGAAAGTGGTCAAAGGGCTTGGTAGAGGGCTGGAGAGATGGCTCAGCGGGTAAGGCACTTGCCTCCAGTGCCTAAGGCTCCGGGTTCAATTCCCCAGGTCCCACATAAGCCAGACCCACAGGGTGGTGGCCCTGGTGTGTGCGCTCTCTCTCTCTCTCTCTCTCTCTCTCTCTCTCTCTCTCTCTCTCTCTCTCTCTCTCTCTCTCTCTGCTTGAAAATGAATAAATAAAATATTTTTTAAAAAAGGGCTTGGTAGAGTCGGTCAGGTGCAAAAAAAGACCCCAGCCCAACTTCAGAGGCGAGAGTCGCTGCCTAACCTCATTGTGACCATCTCATGTGCACTGGAGAAATGGGTGGAAAGTTACACCAAAACAATCGAGCTGCAGAAACACAAAGAAGCCACAAGTCCAAGATATTTGCAGTAGCAGGTGGAGGAAGCCTAGGGGAGCCCAGCACGTGCGCCCTGCCTTCTCTTGCTGTTTTCCCAACTTTGGCATAACCCCACCCTCTGGATAAACCAATGCTAAGCACCCAGGAGGCTCCGGAGAGTCACCTGGGCAGCTGGGGGAACAGCGATCTCCACCTGGAGGATCAGACAGGGGGACGGGAGGCAGCAGGGGGAAGTAGCATTGGAAAGGTCCCTAGATAAGCCTAGTGCACCAGACGTGTAAGGAACCTTTAGTGTCCAGCACGAGTCTGAAGTTCAGCCTTACAGGGACGCGGAACTAGAACGGGCAGACCCACAAAAGTTCCCCAATGCTCCCAGCAGGGATGCGGTTTCTACTGGGAGCGTCCATACTCTCCGAGGGTCTGTGACTGGCCCGATGTCGCCCTTCCGGACTAGAAAAGCCAGGCAAGACGGCGCGATCCGGGCTCCTTGGGACGCCTTGGGGTGGACAGGTCGCCGCAGTCAGGCCATCGGAAGGACAGCCTGAGACGCGCGCACCAGGAACGAATGGGTGGCGGGCGGACGCCCCTCCTCGACTTGTCCCCGGGCGCAGCCACTGTGGCTCAGAGGCCGCCGTCCCGCCCCGGAAGGGGGAGCGAGGCGGCCCGCGGAGGTGGCCCGGGCACGCGTGGGCCCGTGACTTGACCTTGCAGCCGCGCTCAGAGCGCTGGCTGCGGCGCGGCTCCCACCTGGTCTCTTGGTTGCTGAACTTCTTGGTGACCACCTTGCCCAGCCCCAGGCCCAGGCGATCGGCCACTCGCTGGGATAGGTCCTGGTGAGAACTGCCGCTAAAAAGCACGATGTTGGGCATGGTGAGGCGTGGGGCCCAAGGGGTGCTCTGCGAAGAAGGAGAAAGCGACAGCGAGAGACACGGACGGTAACTGCTGCTGGAGCGGGAAAATGCGGCGGCGGGACCTAGGGGAGGGGGAGGAGTAAAAGGGTAGGAGGGGCGGTAGAGCGAGAGGAGGAGCGAGAGTGGAGGGGGAGCCCATGGGCACCGGGAAGCAGCTTCTCTGCCCACGCAGCCGGCAGGTTGTGAAGCCCTGGGTGGCCCCGAAGCATCCAGATGCCTTTGCTCTGTGGGAGAGCTCCTCCCTGTACCCTTGATCTCTGCGATCTGCCTCGCAGGGGGTATGGCGGGGTGGTCAATGCACCAGATGAATTGGGTACTGAGAACGAATTTAGGAAGGGGTCACCCTAACTCCCTGGCAGCCCTAAGCCATGCTCCAACCCGGAAGCTCAGAACCAAGCGCAGATGCCTTTGGGTTCCACAGCCTCAAGGGACCCCTTGGGGCTGCCGGCAATTGCTCCTAAGAGCCTGTCATAGACCACCCTGAACCGAGACTGAGAAAGGTTTCACCTCAAAGACAATCTCTTCTCTCCCACTTGAAGTGTATTACCCAGAAAAAAAATTCGTACTCGAATATTATTTCATATTGAATTTTGTCAATAAAACTGAAAATTTGAAGCCAGGGAAATGGCTCAGTTAAAGAAACTTGCTTGCTTTGCAAAGCCTCCCTTCCCGGGTTCTATTCCTCAGTACCCACATAAAAGACAGACCACAAAAAGTGGTGCATGTGTCTGGAATTCATTTACAGTGACAGGAATCCTGGCGGGAGTGAAGAGCACACACACACACACACACACACACACACACACACACACACACATAGGAGAGACACACACACACAGAGAGAGAGAGACTGAAAATTCGTATTCTTTCTTTCTTGTTATGTAAATACCTACACCATACCTCATCTTTTGCTTCTTGGTCCACAAAGTTTGAAGTACCTACACCATTCTGTCTTTAAGAATTAAGCCAGTGATGTTCCTTAAATTATAGTCCTCAAAAAAGGCAGTGATGTGATGTCTACCACCAGTTAAGGGTTACTCTGGGTGGCTCACTAAATCAAGCCAATTTGTTCAGATTCAGCATTCTTAGGAAGATAGCCTGGTCCTTTGGCCAGCTGCACAACCTCCTGACCCTTAACTTCTCAAGAGTCTGATCCTTGGATCCCACAGCCCCAGACAGGACACCAGCCTCAGTTTCCCTGAATTCCTACTATGGAGTCCTCCCTCAACTCATCCCTAGCCCAAACCAGATGAAAACTTCTCAAGAAGCCAACTCAGTTTTAGATCCAACCTCTGGACTCAAAGCAAGTATGAAGAGAAGGGAAAGTGCCTCCTGTCCATGGAAGTCTGGGCAATGATGATGTTGTTCACAGTCTTAACAACACTCCAGAGCTAGAATAAGCCTGTGAGAGAAACGGTTGAATTTTGCTATCAACAACAAACTCTACTTGCAGTTGAATTAAAATTAAATCTTACCCACTTCATATTCTTAGGATTGGGAAGGTTATTGAGATTATTCACATCCTGGGAGTTTTCATCTGGGCCCTTGTACTCTAAAAATGAGTTTGCAAAAGCTGCTCTTTTAGATTCCTAGAACTGTTTGCTTACCAAAAATTTATCCAATGCATATTTTCAGTAGCATTTTTGCCTCTATTCATTCAGCTTAGAAAGATACATATGGCCTATTATATTAAAAAGCTGGGGATGGAGGGATGGCTCAGCGGTTAAGGTGCTTGCCTGCAAAGCCTAACAACGTGGGATTGATTCCCCAGTACCCACCTAAAGTCACATGCACAAGGTGGTGCATGCATCTGGAGTTGGTTTGCAATGGCTGGAGGCCTTGGTGTGCCAATTCTCTCTGTCTCTTCTTTCTCTCCTCTATCTCTCTCTTCCTCCCTCCTTTACTCCCTCCCTCCCTTCCTTTCCTTGCTAATAAACAAAAATATAAGAAACCTTTAAAAAGGAAAAACAGTGCTGAATTTGGTATACGATTGTAATGCCAGCAATAGGCATGCTCAGATAGGAGAACTGGGAGTCCCAGGTCAGTCTAGACTAGCTACACAATGGGACCCTGTGTCAATGGCAGATCAGATACACAAAGGTAGGTGATGTTGCTTACTGATGCTATGCCTGCCTTAGTTCATTTAAGTACACTCTATGATAGTCATGCAAGAATGAAATCATCTCATCATGTATTTATCAAAGCATATCCCACACATCAAGTGGCATACGACTATATTCCATAGTAAATTAAATTTAAATACTAAATTACCATAGCAATGAGATTTATATTCATGGCAAACCATATTTCTAAGCATTTTATTGAATGAATCGGTTAATGTAATTATAGCTAAACTCTCCTAATAAAATTGATTATGAGCAATATTACTGTAACTTTAGGGCCTTAAAATTTGTGGCATAAATAAAATTGATTCATAAGGGAATTCCTCTAAATATATACATGTTATTCTCTGAGGAAAAGAGGATTTCTATTAGTGTGGTGGGGCCAGAATACTTTGAAAGCAAGACTGGTGTAGTAGAAAAGAGTACAAATTCCAGCCACTAATGTGCAGGTTGGTTAGGGGGTGGAGATAGAGAAGCTAGGACTGAATGGTGATACACCATGACCTTGCTAGTACTTTGAGAAGAAATATCTGGGGTGAGTTAACCAGGAAAAAATGGTTATTGATTCAGGAGTTTGGTGAGTAAATATGTTTCAGTGCTAAATGTAAGTACTGGGAAAGATTGTGATAGATATAATGGGAAACATCAAAAATCATCTTAGGGGCTGGGGAGACAGCTCTGTGGTTGAAGGTGCTTGCTGGCTAGGACTACACCAGGCCAGGTTCAATTCACTAGTACCCACACGGCAAAATGGCAAAAACTCTGGAGTCTCCCCCCAAACAAGCACACACATGTGGATGCATAAATCAGTACATTAAAAAAACTCATGATAAATTACACAAAACTATCACTGGGAAATATACAGGCTTAGTAGAGCAGCTACATATCTTTACTTGTGGGAGTGTTTTCTCTGCCAAGTCCTTTCTTCCCTGATCCATGCAAGACAGATCAAAGAGAAAACTTGATCTAGAAATGTCTCTAAACATCAACACAGCTGACATTTGGGCTCAGTAATTGCTGTGGCCTTGTTCTATATCCTATAAAAAGGTTCTAGTACCTCCACACTCTACCCACTAGATGCCCTCTCCACCACTTGTGACAACCACAAGTGTCTCCAGACATTGTCAAAATCACCCCAGGTTAAGAAGTCTTTGTCTGAATGACCCCCTGGCCATTTCATCATCCCTAAGGAATTTCCACAGGGGCCTTTTAGGCTTCCGCATCTCATAGCGCAGTGTCCAAGGAGTGAGTCTTACAAAAAGACAAGCCTCAATGATATACATGTATAAAAATGAAAATGAAACCCATTATTATGTATATTAACCAAAAACAAAGTTCAAAAGAAAATAAACCTCCTGAGCCATTGTTTCTTGCTTGTTAAAATCTAATTGGCCCGGGCATGGTGGCGCACGCCTTTAATCCCAGCACTCGGGAGGCAGAGGTAGGAGGATTGCCATGAGTTCAAGACCACCCTGAGACTACACAGTGAATTACAGGTCAGCCTGGACTAGAGCAAGACCCTACCTTGAAACCCCCCCCCAAAAAAAAAATCTAATTGGCCAAAGCAAGTCACAGTGCCAAGATAATCAGTGTGGCATGGGTCAACAAAAGACCTTGAACACTTAGGTCCACCAAAAGTTTGCTGCCGTAATTTCACTTCCTGAACTAGATGTGCAGTTGGGGGAGCCTCCAGGAAAATGCAGCCTGTGCTCAGAGACTTAAGACTCAGAGGAGGCAAAGATCCTGCAATCTGTGCAGACGTACTTTCTGAAATTGAATTTCTTGTAGAATAGTCATTCTCTTCAGATTAAATTTTTGTGGGAGAAAATTAAAGTGATGAAAATTTCCCTTGATGATGCCTATCTTCATTGATAAGTGAATAGGAATGAAATGAGAAAAGAATCATCTGAATTTGTGGACAGGGTCACATGTTTCTCCTATTTCATTGAGCTGAGTTCTTTGCATATAGTCAGTGTTCTACATATGCAGTGAACGAGTTTATCCATTTCTAACTATTTTAGGACTAAGAAAAGGAAAAGATGGCCCAACATTGTATGGCTGTGCAAAGGCAAGCAAAGGAATTAGAATGTAGGTCTTCTAGCAGAGTCCCTTTCTCTTTGCAATAGTGCTATCATAAAGGCAATAATATAGGCCACAGATACAACTTACATTTTTAGAAACCATATGTGAAAAGAGCATGAAGAAATGGGCAAATATAATTTGGATAATTTAGATTATTTTATCTAAAATATTTAAAATATCATTCCAACATGGAATTGACCTACCCAGTTTAGTGAGATCCTCACATTCTGGTTTGTTTGCCAATTCTTTTAGATCTAATGTGTATATTTTACATCTGTAAGTTGCATGTTGCATTTCACACTTGCCACATTTGCAGCACGCAACAGCCATTTATGGCTGATTATTTCTGCATCACAGTAAGAAGCTCTAGAACAATAGGGTGGTCAGTTGAATATTGATAGTCTTCCACAAACTCATGCATTTATGACTAAGCCTCATATTGATGGGGCCCTTGGTAAGTAGACCCTTGCTGGAGGAGGTGTGTCGCTGGAGGGGTGAGTCTTTATAATCCATTCTCCCTTTTCCACTTCTAGGAAGCTTACTTTCTGTATTTCCTACCTGCTGCTGTGGAGATGTCATTCCAGCTGTCTGTTTTTAACCATGCTTTCCCCGCCATGATGAAATCTCCCATTGCTGCTTCTGGTTGGGTGTTTTGTTCCAGCAATGAGAAGGTAACTGCTATAATTGGTTTCTAAGATGACCAAGATACTCTGTCTGACAAGTCCATTCTCTTGTGTGTTTTTTACCAAGGATGTGGTGAGCATTGTTATAGCGAATTATGAATGACTAGTGCTTATCAATAATTTACTTTAAAAATAACCTAAAATGGATGCAATTTTATTCTGTTAGTGGCACTTTCATTGATGATCAAGTACTTTAATGTCTACATGTTTACTTTTTACTACTTAAAGAAAAATCTTAAAAAAGAATATAATTACCAATAATCCCATTGAGGAGGGCCCTCATTGGAATGGGGGTGAGGGAGAGGAGAAATAAAAGGATTGATCCTTTGGGAATATGAACAATTTGCAAAATGTTCATATATTAAAGTTCTAAATAAAATGAATATAATTAATACTCATATACCCAGATTTTGCAACTGTCAAAACTTTCACATATTTTCTTTCAGCTATTTACTATTTCAGACATTTACCCAGTCCATCTCTGATGGGTAAACATCCATAAATCTCTAAATTCTTTAATTTATATCTGTAAAGAGATAAGAATGCTATAACCCCAGAGAAAATTTCCCCTAAAGTTAATCAAATGTTTCCATGTAAGAGGTAAAACTATAAGTCATTTAGGAGAATACAAAGATATAAATCTTCACAACTTTCAATAAGGCAATGGTTTCTTTAATATGACACCAAAAGCATAAGTAGTAATAACAAAATTAAATAAAATGAACATTAAATGTTTTAATAACTTATATGCCTTAAAGGGTAACATTAAGGAAGTAAAAACCAACCCAAGTGTTACAGTTGACTCCACAATGTTGGGATAAACATCAATCAAGATGTTTTATGGGAGGAAGGAATTTATTTCAAGCTTACAGATCCAGGGTAAGTTCCATCAAAGCTGGCAGAAGAAGCCAGCTTCCTTTCATACACCCCAGCTAAGAGAGAAACCACCACCAGCCAACAGCATCAAAAATCAGCAAACAAAAAACCAGCACAAACACACACCAACACACAAACACCAGAGCACAAACATGCTCTCTACACCTTAGGACTAGAATCAGGTCAACCCCCAAACAAACCTTTGGGCTGTACCCCAGGATCTTCCCCCAATGGCAATTCCTCCAGCCAGGTTGCTGGTTACAAGCTTAATAAACCCCATGAGTCTATGGGGCCATGCATTTCAAACTACCACATCGAGTTTGAGGAAATGTTTACAATTCCTGTATTTCATGAGGAACTTTCATTTGGAATATATAAAACTGACCACAACTGTACAATAAGAAGGCAATTCAATTGAAAAAATGGGTAAAGGAGCCTACACATATAAGTAAGTAAAAGTATAAGTGAACTATGATATATTCAGACAGTAGAATCCTATTTAGCAATAAGAAGAAATAAACTTTTGAGTCATGAAAAGACATGGGAGAAACTGAAATGCACATTTCAAAGTGCATGTTTATATACTCCAACTTCATGGCCATCTGGAAAAGGCAGCAACTACAGAGAGAGTGAAGGATCAGTGGTTGGCTGAGCTCTGGGGAGCAGGAAGGATGAAGTGATTGAACATAGAAGATTTTTTATTGATATCTTTATTATCCATAATTAGATACATTATATGAGTAAATCTTATGATGGTATCCCCAATCCACTGGGTATCTTCCTCATTGGGCATACTGAATCAGTCCATTGAGTAGGGGGTTATGAATTGTACTAGAGGTAGCCAGTTTTCCTCCCCCCCTTTGTATGTTGTTGCTGAGGGGGGCAATGTCTCTGCATATTCTCTCCCACCATGGCTCTTAGATTGTTTCTGCTCCCTCTCAGTTCCCTGAGTCATGGTGGGTGAGTTTCAAGTCTGCTTTATTGTTGAGATCTTAAGTGTCTCTGGTCTTCTGCTTTGGGTTGTGTTGGATATCATTGCTATCTATCTCCATTGACCTATTCTGGGTTATATGACTTGCTGTAGTGATATGTCTCTTGTTTATCTTGACACTTTCTCATAGGTTTCTTTTGGGGCTTACATGATAGGTGGTTCATCTCTTGCTGGGGTGTCAGCCATCATCCTGTGGTTTGTTGGTGGAGTTGGGTTGACCATGATTCTCTCACTGCCTTCTGAATAATACAAACAGAATCTCCATCAGAGAGTGAGATCAGTATAGGTTAAATGAGACACACATTGCTAATTTGGCAAGATTCTACTGGGTGTTTGAACATAGAAGATTTTCTGTTGCATGTGTGTATATGAGGATAATCTCAGGTATAGTTTCTTAAAATGCTACCCACTTCTTTTTGAGACCGGGTCTCTCACTGGAACAGTGCTCACCAATTAGCAATTAGGATATACTAGCTGGCCAGCAAGCCTCAGACATCTGTCTGCCTCTACCATCCCAGCCCTGGGATTGCAATTGTGCGCCACCATGGCTGACATTTTTGCCTGGGTTTGGGGGAGTGACCTCACATTCTTATGCTTGCTAGGCAAACATTTTATTAACTGAGCTATCTGCCGCGTCCTAAGCAGAGAATTTTATGGCAGCAAGATTCTTTTTCATGGTGGACATGTACCATTATTCACTGGCCAGAAACTCACCAATTAGGCCAGATGACTGGCCTGTGAGCCACAGAAGACCACCTGTCTCCCCCTCCCTCAAACTGAAATTACAAATGGATGCTACATTTATTACAAGTGCCTGTTTTTCAGTACATTTTTTATACATTGCCTTGAAGACTCAGGTCTTCATGTTTATAAGGCAAGCACTTTACTGATTAAATCTCCACAGCCTGAATTTTATACTTTAAATGGATGAATTTTATATTATATGACTATTTCAATAAAAATGTTAAAAGAAGAGATGCATACATATTTATGAATCCAATACCACAATCATATCTGATGCAATAACATGTCACATTATCCTGCTATTAGGGATCTGTCACTGGTTTTATGTGGGTACAGCCTGATTTGATTATGAGGCTATTTTTAACCTTCCTGAAGTGCAAATATTCTATCAGTACCACCAACAAGTATTAGCTGGAATTGTTTAATAAAAAATTATCTATTTAATTCCCTCCTCCCACCCCACCTGAAGTTAGGCCAATTCAAGATCTGGAGTGGAATGGGCAGGGTGAGAACCAACCCATGTTGCTTCCAGTTTATTAAAGATAGTTAAGAATAGGTCAAAAACATAAAGATGCCACTTTAAATTGGTTACTATGGATCAAAGGTATGGCAATGTGAACATTAAAAAACTACCACATGAGTTGCAATTGCCTGAAATGTAGCAAATATATTAGACCAGAAAAAACTGAAATGAAAACCAGAACAAAGTAACCCTTACTTGGATCCAATGAAGACGAGTACCTTTTTTATGAAATTGTCCCTTCTTGAGAGGTAAGGTGAAGGTGTAGTGACACCTATTGTTCTTGTACCTGCATGAACTGCTATTAAGAAGAGTATCATTTTATGTGGGTCATATCAGGCACCTCTAGAAATAAGGTCAAATACTAGTACAAGTATTTTGATGCCTTCAGATACCTGTATATAGTTATGTGAATACTTCGAGCAGAGGAGAAGTCCAGATGAGACAACTGGTACCGAAATGACTCAGTGAATAAGGCACTTAGGCCAGAGTACCCATGTTCAGATCACCAGCACACAACCAATGAAAGCCATAAAGGGCCTCTGTAATCCCAGCATGCTGAAGTCAAGAGCAGAGGTAGAGAGACAGGAGAATGTCCAGGCAGCTCTTGCACCAGCTAGTCATGTGTGGGCAGTTACCTTTTTGTTGCTGGGACAAAACACCCAATCAGAAGCAGCTTGTGGAAGGAAAGTGTTTATTTCAAGCATATAGTTTCAGGGGGGAAGTCTCATCATAGTGGAGAAAGTATGGCAAGTAGATTCCATCTTGGGTTCTTCTGGAGAAGCCCTTGGGCTACATAAGGTAGTTCTTTTGAGAACTTGAGTTGGTTCTAATGAGAAAGTTGTTTTAAAACAATTGAAATTACCTTGGCCACTCCTCAGGCTCTATGGCTTCCTTTCTTTCAATGTGATCTCTCCCTCTTACACAGACAGATTACTGTCCTTATTAAGCCATCTGCAGTGAGTTTAGTTCTGCCAAAAGAGCCCTTGCCAGAGCCAGAGTCAAGATGTTCAGATTTCTAGCCTGAAAACAGTGAGCTATATAAACCTCTTTTACTTATAAGGTTACCCATCCTCAGATACATCATTATAACAATGAAAATCAGACTAAAACAATGGTAGAATTTGAGTGTGGAGTTAGAGCAATGTACTGATGAGAGGTGCTAGTGAAACTTTTTGAAATCTGACTGAGCTTGAATTTTTTGTGAACCAAATGAATAGAGAAGCGGTAGATTTAAGCACATAAGGACCAAAATAAGCAAGCTGCTTCAAATCTTCTCTAGAATAAGGTAGCTTTTAAGAGGAAGAATAATTAAATTGTATATATGCATAGCACTTACTATCTGGCTGACCTTGAAAACATCTTACGAGGTCAGCTTTTTTTACTCTAACCCTCTGCCCCCACCATCTCAGGTATCTGAAGAACAGAGAGGTTAGATACTTTGCCCAAGGTCAACAAAGCCTAGTGGACTCAGACAGCTCTTTGCTATGGTTCCCCTGCCTCCTAATTCACTCCACTGTGTGAGTGTAAGAGGCTGAAGAGGGACTTCAATTTTAGATCACAGTGGTACCTAAAGAGTGCTTCTGTTTCCTCATGGTAGTGAATTCTGTTCTAAGTAATCCTTTTAATGCAATTTTGATGAAGATTATCCCACAAGCCAAGAAATGCTGGAATGCCTCCAAATATGCTGTTTTGCCCTTTCTTTCTTTCTTTCTTTCTTTCTTTCTTTCTTTCTTTCTTTCTTTCTTTCTTTCTTCTTTCTTTCTTTCTTCCTTCCTTCCTTCCTTTCTTTCTTTCTTTCCTTCTTTCTTTCTTTCTTTCTTTCTTTTTCTTTCTTTCTCTTTCTCTCTCTTTCCTTCTTTCTTCTTTCTTTCCCTTCTTCCCTCCCTCCTATCTTTCCTTCCTTCCTTCTTTCCGTCCCTCCTTCCTTCCTTTGTTCCCCAATGCTCCTGTATGCTAGATAGACACTTGCTCTGCCACTGATCTTGGGATTTTTAAACTTAGTTCTTCATATTCTCTTTGATGTCACTAAGGACCATAACTAAAAACCCTGATGACTTATACATTTATATCTCCATCTCAGACCTCTACCGTGAGGGTCAAAGTCAAGTAGGCAACTCTACCCTAAGAGTTGGCTAACTGACTCAAGAGCTAGATCCTGTCCCTAGCTTGTTTTTGTAAATAAAGTTTTGCATATTTATATTTATATTTGTGTTCATTTTATATAATCTGTGTCTACTCCATTGCCACCAAGGTAGAGCAGAAGCTGAGTTTTTCCAATGGGAAGCCTTGATGTTGTCTCCCCAAACTCTGCTTTTCCCTGGGTATATGTCATAACTCTTCTGCTAGTTCAAAATGTGTGACTCAGCCTCCTCTGATTCTACCTGTGCCCTGACCATGCCATTTAAAGACTGCTGGGTCTGTCTGCCAAGTATGGATCTCAAGTCTGCCCTTCTCTCTTTATTTTCATGACAACTGATCCATATCCAGTTCCATAAAGTTCTTCAGGGCATCTTTCCCAAGATCATCACTTCCCTTTACCACGTTCCACACAATATTCAGAATGATGAGTTTGGGGGCTGGGAAGATGGCTCACGTGGTTAAAGATGTTTGCTTGCAAAGCCTCCCAGCCAGGGTTCAATTTCTAAGTCACCCACATAAAGCTGGACAGATGTCCATTCACAGTATCAAGAGACGCTGGTGTTCCATGCACGTGCGTGTGAAGGAGTAAATAAAGACTAATTTAAAAAAGAAAGTGTTTGTAATATTTATTTGAGAGAGGGGGAGGGAGATGGAGAGGGAGAGGGAGAGAGATAATTTTCTCACCAGCACTTGCTACTGCAAACAAACTCCAGAAATTTGCACCACTTTGTGCATTTAGCTTTTACTTGAGTACTGGAGAACCAAACCGAGCTTGCCAGGCTCTGCAAGGGAGAACTGTTAATCACTGAACCATCTCTCCAGCCTGGAATGAGTTTTAAAAATCATAGCCAGTAGTCATCCGGTGTGGTGGCACACACCTTTAATCCCAGCACTCAGGAGGCAGAGGTAGGGGGATTGCTGTGAGTTCAAGGCCACCCTGAGAATACATAGTGAATTCCAGGTCATCCTGGGCTACAGGGAGACCCTACCTCAGAAAAACCAAGCCAAAAAAATCCCAGCCAGTGATAGTTTGAGGAAAGTGCTTCCTTGCAAGCATGAGGATATGAATTTGGATCCTCAGAACTCACATAAAAGCCAGGTGTGGTGATTCTTAGCTGGAATCCCAGTGTTGGGAAGATGGAGACAGGAGCTTGCAAGCTAGCTAGTCTGGCTGAATTGGTGAGTTCCCAGTTCAGTTGAAAAACCCTGTCTCCAAAAACAAGGTGGAGAGAAATTAAGGAAAACACTCATTGTGGACGTTGTAGCCACCACACACACTCACATATGTGTACACACACCTGCCCACATATGTGCACATACCATACACACAAAATCACAGCCAAGGAATTGTTCTCCTACCTCAGATTTGCCAGAGACTCTTCATTATATTTGGAAGTTGCCATGTTTAACTCTCTGAGGTCATATGAGCTTTCCTCATGGGCCTTTAGCTTTATCTGGTCCTTTTTCTAATTACATGTCAAATCTCTCTGTCCAGGGCCATGGCAACTGTACCTTCCTCTCAAGAGCTCTTCAACCACAGGCTCGGCTATTTTGATTTTATAGTCCTGGTTTATACATACCTTTTCCTCTCCCTACATATAATTCCCTTTTCTCGTCCTTTCTGCCCTGGTAGTTCTTGATCTCATTGCTCTCTGTGTTGACTGCTCTTGAAACACTTATCTGAACATATCACTAGCTGGCCTCATTGCAAACTGACTATCTTTCCCATTGTGACTTGAGTGTAGGCAGGACTGGATAAAGGATTACGTCTGTCCGGAGCACAGTGTACTTTCAGAGTCTCCAACAGTGTTTGCTCAGGTAGTAAATATGCTCAACTTTGTAGGCTACAATGTCTCTCTATTAGTTCACCTATATAGGTAAATTAATGGGTGTGATCTGTTCCAAAATAAAACTTTACTTATGAATACTGAAATTTCAATTTAATCTCATTGTTACTATGCCAGGAAACCTTCTGCCTGGTTTTCTTATTATTTAGTAGTATTCATTTTTTCCTCAGTCATTTAAAATTATAAGAAAACACAGCAGCATAGAGAGCTGGCTCACCCACTAAGTGTGCTCCCCATGCAAGCACAAGGTCCTGACATGGCATCAATATAAATAGCTGGCATGGCCACACACACAGCTGTAACTCCAGTCCTGTGGGGACAGAAAATAGAGAATTGCTGGGGCTCATGAAAAATAGCAAGTTACAAGGTCAGTAAGAGACTTCTCAGGGAAACACATGGATGTGAGTGAGTGATGGAGGTAGATACTCAAAGCTCTCTTCTGACCTGCACGTACAGGTGCAAGGAGTACCAAATCCGCACGTACATGTGCACACACCAAACAAACATCACACTACACATACTATGCACACACAAAAATAAAATAAATGAAATAGAAATCATTTTAGCTTAAAGTCTGGCTGGAAATGGAGCAGGGAGGATTTGTGTGCCAGAAGTAGTTTTCCAGTCTCTTTAACTAGTACATTTTTTGGCAGATTTGCATAATTACTTTTTAAATATTGATGGCATGCAAAGCTGGGCATGGTGGCACATGTTTACAATCCCAGCTCTTGGGAAGATGAGAAAAGCAGAATTATGACTTAGGTGCAGCCTCGGTTACAGAGCAAGACCCAATCTCTAAATAAGTAAGCCAATAAGTAAACAAATATTGCAAAAATAAAAAAGACAAGAACTTAAAATTTAGAATTGTTCTCAAACGGATACTTGTTTTCAGAAAAAGCATAATGCATGGTTAAGTGAAAATGTTATTCTTTTGCAACTGTTGTGGTATAGCCAACACTCAAAAGTCAGCATTTGACATCTTCCCAAGACCCACCTTTCCTTATTCTGTGCAGACATCACCACTCTCACAGATATTCTATTTCTAGGCTGGACATTACTAATGTAGGAAGTCATTGCTAGAAACCTCTTAGAGCAATGAGGACCAACTCCAAACAAAGCACACTTTTCTGACTATTACATAATAGCAACAGCAGCAACTTCTCCAGTTCTCCCTTGGGTGTTTTGTCCTTCAAGATTTTAAAGTGTCTTCTCATCTCTCAAACATTAAGGGAAACTTCTTTGGAGAAAATGGGGATCTGGAAAGCAGTTCCCAATCAAACAGTATGTGAGTTCTTTATTGTTGTTCATTTCTTGAGATAGTCTCATGTAGCCCAGGCTGGTCTTAAACTAGCTATGTAGCAGAGGATGACCTTGTACTTCCGATTCCCTGCCTCCACCTTCCTAGTGATAGAATTAAAGGTATGAGCCAGGACACTTGGTTTATGAGATACTGGAGATTGAACATGGGGCTTTGTGGATGCTAGGCAGCCTATCAACTGAGCTACATCCCAGCCCCTGTAGTTGATGTTATATACATAACTTAGATGTTTATTGCCACCACCATCAGGTTTTAAGGGCTGTGAGTCTGTGATTATTTCTCCTTATTCTCTCATGTACCATATATTTTGCAACTTGGGGATCAGGGGCCTCAGCTAAAAAGACATCAACTATAGTCAGGGTGGTGATGCAGACCTGTGATCCCAGTACTCAGGAAGCTGAGGCAGGAGGAACAAAAGTTCATGGCCAGCCTAAGCTACATAGGGAGACCCTACCTCAAACAATAGGAACTGTTATCCTATTAATAAAGTTAGCCAGTGTGGTGTGGAGACTCTGAAATCAAGGCTTTCTCAATGCTTCTGCTTTTATAACTGCTCATGTAAAAGACTGATGTTGATTTAAAAAGAGAAGGTGGCATTGCCCCTCTCAGCAACCACACACAGAAAGTGGGGGGAACCTGACTACCTCTCGTGCTATCCATAACCCCTTACACCATGGACTGATTCAGTATGCCCACCAAGGAGGATACCCAATGGATTTGGAGCAGGGAGAAGGGAAATGGGTGGGGGGAGATTTGCTCATATCTAATTTTGGATAATAAAGATATCAAAAAAAAGAGAAGGTGGATTTTTACAAAAACATCTCCTGTAAAAGGGAACTTTAAAGGCAGTGAAAGAGTTCATCATGTACTCTCTGAAGTTTTATCATAGACAAGAATCAGCTTTGTAGCCAGTTTTGTAAACACCAGAATTGTTCCTGTCATGAATGCCAATGTATGATAACGACTATCTCCATATTTGTTCTGAAAAACATGATGTGATTTTTAATATCTTTTCAAAGAAGTATAATGTGACCTTATTCAAGCCTGAAAAGCTTCAACTCAAGTGTCTTTGGGGAAAAGCCAATACTTAGAGAATGATTAACTTTCTGGCATGCCTTCAAGGTCACCTTGCCATAGGCAAGAGCAGGAGTGGCCAGGCACCACCAGGGATTTAGATCAAGTACCTTGATGCACCCTTAATCCAATTCTTCAGTTGAACTGAAAAAAAATGCATTTAACCAACATCACTATTGTATGAAATACAAAAACTATCAATCCTACCAATAGAACATAGAAAAAAGGTTGCTCATTCATTCATTCATTATTGGAACCTCAAGAAATCACGAGTTCCTACTGTATGTAAGATTCCTTCTCATAGTCACAACCCTGCAAGTCAGTGTTCCAATAGTACAGAGAAGGAAACTGACAACCCCACACACCAACACATCCAAGATTGCCTAGCAAGAAACAGGTAGGCAAGGAGCTGAACTCTTGTCTCTGTTTTATGCTTCTAAGTTTGACTATTTTCTATTGAAATGCCTGGTGATTGTTCACTATTCAGTCTTGAAGACAGAGCAAGCTGGTCTGAGAGAAGCAGAGAGGGTCTAGACATGCATAGACTTAACTTGGATTTCACTGTTTTACCACTGTATGCTCTCTTCAGTTCCAGATTCCAATTCAAGATACCAAATTGCAGTTAGTAGATAGGTTTGTGAGACAAGCCTTGCTTTATAGCTCAGGCTGGCCTCAAACTCATCCTCCCCAATACCTCATGCTATGATTTTATTTGGGGTTTTATTTGTTTGCTTGACTGTTTATTTTTGTTTGCATTTGTTTGGTTGTTTTTGTTTTTGGAACAAGGTCTTATGTAGCCCAGGTTGATTTTAAACTCACTGTGTAGCTGGAGATGATCTTGACCTGACCTTCCTGTTTCCACCTACTAAATACTAAGGTTATAGATATTCACTGCCACCTCTAGCTTTTTGTAAACTTTTGATTGATTGATTGATTGATTGATTTTTTTAGACAGTTCCATGGAGAACAGGCTGAATTCAAACTCACTGTGTAGCCAAGAATGACCTTGACTGATCTTTCTGCCTTCAATTCCCCAGTACTAGGATTATTTTTTTTTAACTAAAGAACATTTATTTTTCACTAAAACCTTATTTGGAGGACATAACTAAACTGTGTCACCAACCCCCATCCCACCTTGAAGGGTTAGTTCAGTGATGTTATAAAGCAGTTATGAATGTGGGAGCCAACATTAACTGACAAAGAACAATTTCCACTAAATTATAAAAATGTTTAAGTAAAAAAAAAAAGAAAATAAAAAAAGAAAAAGGGGCAATGGAGGTTTCAGATGAAAAAGATCCTCATGTTTCATCTAATACATTCAGTCTTGGCTAGAGTGTAACAAAGTGGAAACAGGTTACTATAATACAAAACTTCCACTACAGCACGCTGTACACACCTGTGTTCCAAGCCCACCCCCAGCCCCCAATGCTTCCAACTCATTTTCCAGCCTGTTGGGCCTGCCGACGAAGGAGCACGTAGATCTTCTCTTTGATCCAGTCTTTGTTATAAGGCTGGTATGTCTGGGTATCTGCTCGGTAAACAAGGCAGCTGAGATCTGCCAGATAATCGATAAAATCAAACAACTGGCTGATATCATATGTGATGGAGGGGCTGTTGGGATTCATTCTCTTCAGATGTTCTTCATACATTTTACAAACGCCTTCCATGCACTCATTCACAGATTCATAGTCAGCATAAGTTCGACCTTCTGGCCTCTTGGTAGGCTGTACCAGCAAAATGGTGTGAGACATCGCGCCAAATGCT
>PVHP010014684.1:0-38733 GCA_004024765.1 Zapus hudsonius
TAAATAATAAAAAATCAAACAGCCCTGTCACAAAATAGTGCACTGAACTCAACAGGGAATTCTCAGAGGAGGAAATACACACGGCCAACTCTCATGTAAGAAAATGTTCAACATCACTAATCATCAGGGAAATGCAAATAAAAACACCAATGAGATTCCTTGGTGCTTTCTTATGGAAATTCAAAGAAATAAATATAAATTACTGGAGAGCTAAAGTACTTATGATTTTCAAGATCCAAGCAACTGAAGAAAGAGTGCTTGTATTTTGGTTGTTTATATGATTTCTAACATTTGCCATGATATATCACGATCCAAAGTCCTGTCATACTTAGACCACTGATTCTCAAAACATATTGTGCCTCAAAAGGCCCTGAGGGGTTAGAAGAACACAATGTTGGGCTCACCATCAAATTCTGTCAGTAGGGCTTGGAGGAGATCTGAAAAGTTGCCTTTTTGAAGAGTTACAAGGTGATTCTCATGTCACTAATTTGGGAACAAAGCGTGCTGGCTGACAAAATGAAAGCCATTTTAACAAAGAAAAGTAGAGCAGTATGAATAGAAGGCTTGGTAGAGAAAACAATTAAAGAGAACATGAAGACAGAAGTCGCATCAGCCGAGGGACAGGGTTGATGCTGAGACTGTCTGAAACAAGGCATCGAAATCTGCAGTTTTCCAAAGAAAGACAAAAATCAATCTTTAGGAATATCCCAGCTACAAGAGCTCAGGTATTTTAATACTGAACCACATTTTTCCAAACATCAAATCTGAGATGGCTCAATTATTAGAAATGGGGTTAGGAGGATGAGCAATGTGAAACTGTAGGCAGAACCCAAGAGTAAATCCCATGCATAAAGCTGTGAGCCTGAACATTACAGCACATATTCAACTTGAGAGGGAACGTCCGTAAGCTAATTCTATTCCATCCCAATCATGGGGGCTCTACCTCAAGACCCATCACCTCCAATGGGCCCACTTCTAATTACTACCACACTGGGGAGTAAAAGTTTCAGTGTATGAATGGGTGGGGTAAGGGGATAGCTTGGACTGAAGCAATAGTGTGTTCTACACAGGGAAAAACAGCAAGGCTCACACATACTGAGCATGGGCTCTCAGTGCATCAGAAGGCAAGGATGTGGACAGGAGAGATGGCAGAGTCAGCTAAGTTCTTGCTAAGTTAGTTCTTGCTAAATTGCAAGTGTGAGGATCTAAGCTCAACCCCTCAGAAATGTCATGGAAGCCCTTGAAATCCAAATACTGGGGAGAAAGAGAGAGGGCCAGCTGGCTAGCTATACTAGCTGAATCAGTGAGCTCTAGGCTCGAGTGAAAGACCCAGCTTTGGTGAATAAAGTGGAGAGTAATTTAGAAAGACATCTGATGTGAACCTCTGACCTCCACATGTATGTGCACCCATGGGCATGTTCACACATGGGCATGCTCACACATGGGCACACTCACATATGGGCATGCTCACCCATGAGCATGCTCACAGGACACACACACACACACACACACACACACACACACACACACATCAACACCACACACCCATATACACACATTTTTTTGTAAAGGCAGGATTCAGGTTTCACAGGCCCACACTCCTGGAGAATGGACTTGGATTCCTCCTCCATTTCCTAACTGGAAGGTCATAGGAATTGATAATGCTCAGAACAGTGGGCACCTATGGTGCAAGAAGAATCCAAGCTTCTGAAGCACAAAATAGTCCAGGGTTGTCCAGAGGGCAATTCTCCAGCTGAATAAATGAAGTCTCTTCTCTGGAAGGACAACAGTGCACAGAAAGTCACAGCCAATAGCCTTGTCTCTGAAGAGCAGGGAGAATATTTTTCTGGAAAACAGTTTTATTTTCTTTCCCTCTACTATAGTTGAAATCTCCCCCAAAGCCTATTCCAAGCTGAGAATGGAAAAATATCACCCAAGAGATCAATGCAAACACCATCCCATGTAGAACAACCCCTCCCACAGAGCGTGCTGCTTTACAGCCTTCAATTTCACATTGTTTCTGATCTTACAGGATTGTAATTAAAAATCAGCTTTAGAAGCCTCTGCTTGCAGACATGGTGAGGTGAGGCTTGCCTGTAATCCCAGTCCTGAGAGGCTGTTTGTGGTTCACATGGGCCATACAGTGAGTTCTAAACCAGTCTCACTTCGAGAGTGAGACCTTGTCTAAAAAACAAAACAAAACAGAATGCCTCTGCTGGTCTCTGAGCACAATGTAAGCATTAAAAACAGAAGTGTGTGTGTGACAAAGACCTAAAATATCACGGGCTCTGATACCATATGGAACTAGATTTAAGTCTAACTTCCACTAAGTTATGCAAGAACCATCCAAAGCCTATTGGAGACACAGGCATTTCACGCTCATACGACTGATTTTATTTTACCTTTTAAATGTATCAGGGTTGGGGAGATGGCTCATTGATTAAAGAAACTTTCTTGCCAAGCTTAGCAGCCAGGGTTCAATTCCTCAGTAACCACATAAAGCAAAATGCACTAAGTGGTGCATGCATCTGGAGTTCATTTGCAGAGGCAAAGAGATCCTGGTGTGACCACACAAGCATACTCTCTTTTCAATAAATAAAAATCTTTTTAAATGAATGAAAATATTAAATCACCCTTCTGTATAGGTGAGACATAACGGTGATAAAAAATATTTGTGTTTTTCCTATAGAATTTATTTCCTTTTCTTGTCTCACTGAACAAGCTATGGCTTCCTATTTGATATAAAGCAGGAGGGTATGTGAATCTACTTGCCTTGCTCCCCATTTCAGGCAGACATAATATACTTTCTATTTTTCCAACATGTCTTTTTCCCTACCATACTACCTTTCTTTTTTACCTTCCCACTCCTTTCAGTCCATGATGTCCCCATAAAGTCTTCCTTCTATTTTCATGTCATAAGTGCATACAAATTCTTATTCATCTATCACATCTAGGATCCAAAGATGAGAGAACACATGCAGTATTTCTCTTTCTCAAATGGACTTAATTAGCTTATACATAATCATATCTTAACAATGTCAAGTAATATAGATTATTGAAAATAGATTCTTATGTCTAAAGCAAAAGAATCAATTTCCTAGTAATGTAACTAGGAAATTTATGAAAAGGACAATGATTTGGTTTAACAATGAAATTTATAGAATAATCATACCTTAGTCCTTAAAGGAAACTGAAAATCAAATAATAATCCCTTTCAAATGATCAAAGAAAGACACTGAAAATGTTTTCTTAGTCTAGTTGGGCTCTGTGCTAATCAGTTTTTCCATTGTTGTAGCAAATATCTGAAAGAAACAATCCAAAAATGAAGTAAGATTTACTTTGTATTACAGCCTTTGAAGTTTCCATCCTTGGTCACCGGTTCCACTATTTCAAGGGTCTGTGTTGAGTCAGAGTACCATGATGGAAGGCTATGGTACGACAGAGCAGCTCCCCTCATAGCAGTCAGGAAACAGACAAAAAGAAAAGTAAGCAAGGGAACAAGGCATACATCATCATCACAGGGCACCACTCTGCTGACCAAATTCCTCTAGTGGGGCCCCATCTCTTTTCACAACTTCTCTCTAATGTCATCATATTATGAATACATCCAGGGATTAATTTATCAACTAGGTCAGACCCCTCGGGATCTAATGACTTCTTATAAAGCCCATCAGCTTACAACCTAACCCCCAATACATGAGCCTTCAGGGTGCACCTAAGATTTAGACCATAGCAGACTTCTCTAAAAGATCACTCCACAGCTTAAGCAACAAGAATTTATTTCTTACAGTTTTGAGGACTGAGAAGTCCAGCATTATGGTGTAAACAAGTGATTGAACAGTTTTCTTTGTGATTCCTTAAGAAGAGAGAGGAGTGAAAGAGAAGAAGTAGCTTTCTTCTTTATCTTCTTTTGAAGCTCTCCCCTCATAACCTAATCTCTCCCCAAATGCCTCAACTCTAAATACCCTCTGTAGTGGACACTTTCACATTACTGAGGTGAACATCCAAACCAGAAACAGCTTATGGGAGGAACAGGTTTATTTCAGCTTACAGATCCAGCAGATCAATGGTGGAAGAAGGTGGCTCCCATTCATAAATCCAAGCAGAGTGACATCACCAAGGAGCCAGCACCACCGCTAACACCAACACCAGCACACACATCAAAAAGCCGCAAGCAGCAGGGACCCCACTAGGGCTCACATCTTTGAGCTGGACTTCAGATCATCCCCCAATGACACCACCTCTAGGCAAGCAGCTGGAAACCCAAACTATAAGCTTAATAAAATACATGAGTCTATGAGGGACATAAATTCAAACTACCAAACCTTCCAATTAGAAATTGGTCATTTAACCTGAATTTTAGAGGAATGTTAGCATTCAGTTCACAGTTGATATTCTAACTTATTCAAAGTCAAATAATCATAATACAGAGCCCACATTAAAACATATTTCATGATTACTCTGTCATAATCCATTAGACCATAATTCATATTTGCTGTGGTTAGTTTTCTTTTTCGAATTCATACATCTTTGAGTTTACAAAGCTGATTTATGACATGTACTTCCATGTAATCTGTAATTCCTAAAAAATTGAGCTTGGTTTGGACAAACTTCTTTTTCCATCAAAAAAAAAAGTTTATGTTGATGCCTGAATACATTCCAGAGATGTGAAAGTGTTTTCAAAGCAAACAAACCTTAGGCATGTTGTTAAAGGACGCTTGGTTTGGACTGGAACTCAGTGTTTAATTATCAACATGTGCCTTTCCATGCACAGCTTATTCAATCATCTGGCTTGCTAATAATAGCCTATTTACCATCAGGAGAAGATGAATGAGTTTGAGTTCCCATTTCCAAAACTAAAGAATTTGCCCTGTTTCTGAGTTATCTACAGATGAAGATTTCTCTCAGAGGTGTCTGTAGGTCGTTCAGTGGAGTTATTTACTGGAGGCTGAGATAGCACATTTGTCCTCAACAATGCTCTCCAGGCCCTCCACTGGGGCCCAGAGACTAAATGATCCAAACCAATCCCTAGAGAACTTAATCCATACCTGTGATTGGAGGCTAGGGAGATAGCTCAGCAGTTAAGGCAGTTTGCTGCAAAGCCCAGTAAACTGGGTTCAATTCCCCAATACCCACATAAGCCAGAAAGCCAGATGTACAGAATGGCACATACATCTGGAGTTTGTTTGTGGTGGCTGGAGGCCCTGGTGTGCCAATTCTCTCTCTCTCTCTCTCTCTCTCTCTCTCTCTCTCTCTCTCTCTCTCTCTCTCTCTCTCTCTCTCTCTCTCCTCTTCTCTTCTCTTCTCTTCTCTCTCTCCTCTCCATTTCTCTCTCTTTCTCCTTTCAAAAAAATTAAAATATTAAATTGCTGTTAGTGGATCCTGCATTCAGCTTGGTAAAAGAAGTTTTACAAATTGACTACTTTCACAAATCTAGCTGGGTATATATTTTAATCCACAGCCAATCATCTTTTTACCTTTTGATACGTAACAAACTATTCCCAAACCTAAGTGATCCAAGTTTACTTGGTGTGGCTGGGACAAAATATTCAACCAGAAGTAACTTGGGAAAGGAAAATGGTTTAATTTGGGTTACAGTTCCAGAGAATAAAGTCTACCAGGGTGGGGAAGCAAGACAGGAGCAGGATGCTAGAATCACATCATCACCTAGCCAGAGAGGATGGGGAGAGAGGTGAATGCTGCTGCATAGCCTGCTCTCTCTTTTGTTATATAGTCTAGGACCCCAACCCATGGAATTGGCCTATTCATTGTTAAAGTGGATCTTTCCAGCTTCATTAACCTAATCAAGATAATCCCTCACAGATATGCACAGAGACCAACCTAACCTAGATACCCCCTCACAGGTGCCTCAAGGACTTGTCCAGTAGACAATCAAAAATAAGCCATCACTCTAAGAGTATAATTTTCTGGAAGAGTAATCAAAGAAATGCTTATCTGGGTGGTTTCCTGTCTGTTCCTAAGATGGCACTTGGAGCAGCATGGCTGGTGTTACAGAGTGCTCTTCCAATATGTCTTACTCACATGGCCCACACTTTGGTCCTTCTTGCTGCCTGAGAGTTTAGGCTAATCTGTTGGCCAGTTAACTTGCTTGTGACCTCTGAGCAACAATCTAAAGTCTGCTTGGACTTCCTTCAAAAAGAGCCACTGAGTGAGTTCCTACAGGACATGTTCTTTAAGCCCAGTATAAGCCACAAGATTCCTTCCGACAGAGCCTCATAAATCCCAGATAGATACTTTTGTTGTACTTGTTGCTTAGGAATATCATTTGCAGCAAGCTCAGATTTAAGTGAATGGATAATGACTCTTCCTGGTAGAATATCAAAGACCCAGCAAGCATCTTTAAGCTAGTACGGCAATGAAAGCTAAGGCTTTCGGATTTTAAGCTTTCTCCTCCATTCCACAAATAGTCCAGTGAAACAGAGAAGTTTCAAAAACATCTCATTTATTCATCAGACCTCCCTCCACTCATGATATTTAATTACTTTTTGTGAGGCTTTCCAACAACAGTTTCAATCATGGAATCAATCAAATTCTATTTATTTTTCTGTTGATCATTCTTTTCATTTCTGAGCCCATTCCCATATTGATGAAAATCCTCCAAATGCCAGTCTGGATCTTGAATAACAAATCTTCCTCAGTGACAAATATTGGAAACTTCAACATAACATTCTCTGTGACAGCAAGACAGACAATGGAAAAAACAATTAAAATACATTTTCCAAGTAGAAAAATGAACTTAACAATGGCAGTGCTTTAGCGATATTTAGGTGGCTTTCATGACACCCTTTCTTTTTTATGCCCCAAGGAGTAGGGTACAAAAAAACAACCTTGTGGAACTTATCAGTAGACCCAAAAGTAGAAATTAACTAGTGGGGAAAATCTCTTACATTGAACCCCTCTATTTGCATATATTTGCATATGAATACCCAACTAATTGTTTTGAGGTAACAATTAAGAGAACAATAGAAGAAAGAAGGGGCTTGAGGCTGCAAAAGACACCTGGGAGACTGTATTTAAAAAAGCTTTTTACATATTTGATTCTATTTCTTTAAATAAAGACAAAGGCACTGAAGTAATACCTAAAGAAAGAAAGTCGCAGGAGGATCATGACCTACTGATGCTGTTTCCTGATTGAAAGCTCTTCCTTTTGCCTATAATTGATCTGAACAGCAAGGTCCTCTGAAGTGTTCAGAGCCCAGGACTCCACAAAGCACCGAAACAAGTTCTTAGCTCCACCCTTGCTCCAGAGCTGATCAGTGTGGACTGACCCCTCTTCAATGTGGTGTCTGTGTGGAAAGTCCTTTATGTATGTGTATACTGGGGATAGGATGTGGCACTCTTCTCATTTCTGCTCCTAAACACTTCAACTCTGCCCTCAAACTGGGAGATTTACTCAGCAAGACATCTGTTTTTAACTCCTCTAGCTTTCCTTTGGTTTTACCTGCATCCCTAGAGTCTACAACAGGCTCTTTGAGAACTTACTCATAAAATAAAAAAAAAATTTAACAATTTCTTTTTTGCCTAGAGTTTATATCTCTTCTAATAATAGCATCTTAATATTTCCTTTATAAAACCTCACTTACTATTCCCAGACTTGTTATGGAATTCTTACTCTCACCTATAAGAATACAACAAAAACAAGAGGCAGAGTCCAGATAGATGAAAGCAAAATTAACACAAGAAAGGAAAGTGAAGGGGAAAGAGAAAGAGATAGAGGTAAACTAATGATAGTTGCTATCTTGGATCCAACTATGCCTTAAAATATATTTTTTAGTTACACAAACCCATTAATCTACCTCCTCCAGCACACATACACACAGAGAAGCATATTTTTAACATATTTTATTTATTCATTTTCAAGCAGAAAGAGAGAGAGAGAGAGAGAGAGAGAGAGAGAGAAAGAGAGAGAAAGAGAGAGAGCACCAGGGCCACCACCTTGTGGGTCTGGCTTATATGGGTACTGAGGAATTGAACTTGGGGCCTTAGGCACTGGAAGCAAGTGCCCTAACCTCTAAGCAATCTCTCCAGCCCGAGAGGCATATTTTATTTATGCATAACAATTATTATTATTATTATTATTATTACCATTCATTTAATCTGGTATGATTTGACATTCTGTCACTTGAAATCAATCTTTACTAATGTATCCCTTTAACAACCCAAAAAGACATTGTTACTTCCCCCAGTTAATTGTACTATCCCTAAAAGACATTATCAAATCTTGATTAGTACATTAGATTCAAAGTAATACGCGTAAGCCAATCAAAGTTTGCCTTTCCACATGGTATGTTCACTGTGCATAATAGTGGCATGACTGTTATGGGCTTAACCAGTTGCTTCTGATTGAATTTGAAACTCATACAACATAGAGAATACATGTTTGGTATTGGAAACCTTGTCAAAAGCCTGTGGCTGGTGAGATCATAAACCCTAGAAGGGAAACTACTAAGATTGTTCAGATAAACGGCTATGCGGTACTCGTCAAAATTCCCTCTCTCACTATCTATCTATAACCAAAGATTGATGATAATCTCAACTTTGGTCAGAGAGGCTCATTTTTGCAATGGACAGCAACTACTTACTGTAGAGCTTCAAAAATTGGTCAAAGTGTTGAAAATAAGTGACTGTGCTCAGTGATAATTTTCCACCACTTTCACTGTGGAAGTGGACAGAGAGAATGGGAAGGGGTGTGGTAGGGCATACTATGGCCATTGCATTTTGAGTTCACAGCACTATTATTGCATACACAAAACCCGAACAAAATTAGATCATCAACATTAAATCATGGAGTAAATTATGGATGAGGTTCCCTACTCTTCCTGAGGAGTTATTGGGCAATTAATGGTTGCTGGACAAGGGATGAAACCTTTTTCCAGTGAACATATGATAAGGTGCCCACGTTCTGGTAAATAGCCCACATCCATGCTCACAAGCAACCTAAATTAACTTTTGTGGGTCACAAAAAATACATCAAAGTAGAAGTTGGGAAGAAGAAGGGGTTAACAAAGTGGGAGAAATGGGAAGTGTATCTAATCAAAATATTCTAAATACATGTAAAAAGATGTCAATAAATCCATTTTAAAATGTAAATAAAAATATTCCCTTTCTAAATGTTATACATTATAGGACAACTCCACATCACTAGCTAAACTGTACAATATAAAATTACTGAATTTACGTAGACCAAACTATTAATTACCATAGATATACCCACATGCTTACACATTCATTTTTTAAACATTTGCTTTTATTTATTGATTGATTGATCTTCTGACTTACGTATTTAACTGTTCTGGAGATAGAACTCAGGGCTTCACACATGACAGGCATGTGCTCTAGCTATACATAGAGCTATACATTCTTTTTAAATTTTATTATGTTACTTATTGACAATCTTTATGTATGCATATATTTTGATCATAACCACCTCTAATTACCTTCTCTAATTACCATGAGTCCCTTTCTCATCCTCTTGTTGCTGGTCCCTTTCTTCTTCCAAACTGTCCTTCTTTTATTTTTATGTATGTCTTTCTTTCTTGTATGTGTGATCCACTTAGTTTAATTATGTGACCATATATTCTTTCAGAGGAAGTATAAAAGAGCACACTCCCTGAAATCTCTAGGTGGCAGTACTTCTGTTAGTGCCCTTATTGGGTATTTGGTATTTAGTAAGCTTTGCTGGAGTAATAACTTCAACATGTCAGCTCTGTATAAAACAAAGACTTCTTCTATGCCCATTTTACAGGTAGCATTCCAGCTGTGATTTGATTTTTTTCAACTTATCAATAAGACATTCAGTCTAAATGAACATTTTTTAAGTGAAATGTGCCATTCTTGTCCAGAGAGCAAAGCAAGAGTCAATGCTACATCTCAGAGCCTACTTAAATCTTTTGCTCCTACATGGAACATATGTTTGCTAAGGTTTGCACTGGACAGCAGTAACAGCCAGACAAGAAAGGCCCTGTCATCTACACAGCAATATTCCAAGACACATGACAAAGGGAAGGCTCAGTATGATAGTTTGAATGTATGTCCCCCATAGACTCAGGTGATATATTAATGTTTGTAACTTAGATCTCCAGTTGCCTGGCTGGAAGAGGTGTCACTGGGGTTGGATCCTGGAGACCAGCCCTAAGGTGTGTTTGGGGGCCTATCTGATTTGCAGCCTAAAGGAATGCAGAGCAGTCTGAGCTCTGCCTGGATCCTTTCTGCTTACTACTACCTCTTTGTGTTTGCGGTTTTGGGCTTTTTTGCTGGATGTTTGGTTCTTTCTCTCTGCTTGGAGATACAGAAGCAGCATTTTTTTGTTAATGATGGAACTTGCCCTCCTGGATCTGTAAGCTTGAATAAATCCCTTTCTCCTACTGTGCCTGGTTTGGATGTTTATCCCAGTAACATGAAACTGATACAACAGGAATGAACAATAATAACTACTTAAACCAGCTATTGAGGCAACCAATATGGTTTTAACCAATAACCAAGTTTTTGTTGGAATTCCAGGCTTAGCACAAAGACATTTGCCACTGTACTAGCTATGAGAACTGAGGATCCTTGCTCTCTATAGGGAGGGTGGCTCCCTTTCTATGAAGGGCTTCCCTAAATTTGTTGCTCTTCACATCATTATTATATAGGCCACAAGAAAATTAACTAACTCCAACCAATATGCTGGTCTTAAATAGGATTAGCAAGTATTGTGAATAATTCCACCCATTATTCTGAATGTATTTTTATAAAAATACAAAACAGACATGACATATAAACAGAAGGGGGGACATACTGAAAGATGAAGAGGGCTGGAGAGAGGAGGAGAGGAAAGAATCAACAAAAAAATTGTATTTGAAAATGCCAGGATAAATGATACCTAAATTTCTGTATACTGTTACAGTCAGCATTCTCACTGCTGGCAAAAAGAACCCAACAAAAAAGATGCTTATGGAGAAAAGGGATCATTTTGGCTTACAGACTGTGGGGGAAGCTCCATGATGGCAGGGAAAACCATGGCATGAGCAAGAGGATGGACATCACCTCCTGGCCAATATCAGATGGACAACAGCAACAGGAGACTATGACAAAAACTGGCAAGGAGAAACTGGCTATAATACCCATAATCCTACCCTCCCCCAACATACACTGCCTTCAGGAGGGTCCAATTCCCAAATTGCCACCAGCTGGGAACCTAGCATTTAGAGCACATAATTTTGGAGGAGACAACTTAATCAAACCACCACACTAACATTTAAAAACAACAAAAATGTATCTCTCAAATGTTGACTTTGTTAAAATGGTGTTCCTGTCAATGGGACATAAGTCCATATTCATACATTCAATATACTTGAAGGCTTTCTAGTAAATGCAGTTTCTGTATCTTGTTATGTATTGTTTAGGAGCAATGAGATGAGATGTAATCTAGCAAGTCATTATGTAACAAACACTTCAATGTTTAATGCCTTGAAACTAGAAAACTTTATTACCTTTAACAATATCTTTAAGGCAGAAATTTAAAAGAACTCAATTCCAAAGGTCTTTCATGAGGCTATAGTTTGAAAGTATCTTTCTGACTCACAGGAAAGAAACCCAAGCTGGGATAACTTTTTGAACACTGTTGAACTGCAAGAGTCCCTGGGATATTCCTGTAGTTGTCTGTGAGGTCATCCATGATCTACAAGGTAGCAACTTCAGAGGCACTTACATGGTATATGTGATAACCAAAGAAAAATAGGAAGGGAGGGAATAATAAGGAGAAGGAGAGCAAAAAAAGAGAAAGGGAAGGAGGGAGGAAAAGAGAAAGGAGAGAATACTCTAGAAAGGACCTCTATTTCTTTTCACAATCTAGTTTCGGAAGTCAGACAAGCATTAATTTGGCCATGTTCTTATAGTTGAGACATTGATAAAGTCAGAATCAGACTAGAGAGGATAGACAACTCTGCCTTTCAATAGATTATAAAATTCACTTGGTAGGATCATGTGCTATGGGAGGATGCTGGTGTGACCATCATTAGAAAATCCAATTTACCAAAGATACCCTGGCCACACTTCTCCTTAATCTAGTTCTGATGAAACACACTGGATTTGAATCAAAAAAATGTTATAGCTCAGAGGAAAAGACCATAAAATAATCTTATGCAACTTTTTCCAATTACCAACTCAAAGAGATTAAGTGATTGCCCAAGGTAAAAGTGATAATTATATATAAATATACCAAAATTAAAGGAGGTATCCCTTTCTTGAGCCCTCTTAATGAAATTATAGCAATATGATTAATTTTATAGAACTCTGTTTTGCAGATAATAGTCATGATGTAGCTCGAATGAAAAGCCTAAGTCTCAGATTTTATTGAACTTGAGATCAATTGTTATCCAGTTTTGGGTACTGACTTGGTTTGATCTCTTAACTGTTTGTAATTTCTAAATCATCACTCAAAAATGAAATACTATAGATTATTAAATGATATAAATTTATACTTGGTAAACTTTTTTTATTTTATTTTAGCTTAATTTTGTATTAGATAGCTCATATGTGCTCTATTACCACAATCCCAAACAGAAACAATTTAAGGAATTAACATTTTATTTTGGCTCATGTTTTCAGAGGATTTCAGTTCATTGTAACAGTAAAGGCGTGAGACAGCCTCTCAGATCATGGCAGCCGGAGTATGTGAAGAAACTAAGCATGTCATGGTGGACCAATGATATGAAGAAGCCAGGGATAATACAAGTCAAAAGAAAAAAAAAACGTCAGGAATCTATTTCTTCTGCTTGGTTCTACCTCCAAATGGTTCCAAAAAATCCCCAAATACTGCTACCAATGAATCAAGATCAAACCTTGAGCTGAAGGTGGTATTTCAGAGGAAACCATAATATTCCTCCCCTGACTCTCAAAATCTTATGGCCAATGTATAATGCAAAATGCATTTAGTTCAACTTTATCAGTCCCAAACATGTAAAACTGTTCAAAAGTCCCAAATTAAGTTTCTTTTGAAACTTAAGTCAATCTCTTACCTTGTGAGACCATATATATGTTCCCTGCTGGCTAGCCCTCTGGAAAGTGCTATGTTAACTGCTGAAGAATAATGGTTACCAACAGTATGTACAAGCAGGGAATTCTGCAAGCTAAGTGATCAACCAGCTAAGCAAGATGTATGAAGATGTGCTATAGTGCACACAGGTTATGGTGGTAATCAACTGCCCTCAAGTCAGAATCCCATGGATAGAAAAGTCATAGACTCTAGAGAGAAGTTACCTGTGTTCTTTGACTAATCAGAGTAGGCATGCCCATCAGAAAGTCTTTGAAAACACTGTTTCCCAATTTGATTCATGCCACTCTCACTTTTGGTTGGAGAATCTGCTTATTTTTTTTAAAGATGGTAACAAATGCTAAAGAGAACCAAGATCCACCAATATTCCAATAAAAGATATGTGACAGCCTAGCACAGAATGAGTCATCTCTATCACATCTACTGGGGCCCAAGACACATACAGACAAAATGGAGATTTAAACTCCTGAGTGCTGTTCTCATCGCTAGTATGACTCCCCCAGGGCGATGGTGTTAAACACTGAGGAGACTCAAAACTCTTCAAAGGACGCAAAGAGATAGAGAATAAAAGAGACATATAACAGACTGCCAAGGCTCAGAGAACACTCTGGAAGAGGGGTGGAAAAAATGTTAGAGTCAGGAATGGGAAGGTGTGTCCTGAAACGCTGCCTCACCCCCACACTGACTGATCTGTGTATTCATGATCCCAGAGTGAATACCAACAACCTGACTGTGGAGGGCCCTCAGTGGAATGGGGGAAGGAGGGAGGGGATATGAGAGAATAAATCAATAGGACTATGACCAGTATGCAATATGTTCATATTGTAATGACATAATAAATTATTTTTTAAAAACTCACATACTTCTAAAAATAAAATGACACAGAGTAAGCATTCCAAATACTAGAGAGAAACAGAAGAAAATATCAGGCCAAAGCATGGCTAAAATCCAGGAGAGCAAATATTAAAACCTAGATCTCCATCTCCATCAACTAGGGTATGTTCTAGTATGTTGTAAGTAAGCCCTCCCTCTGTGCCCTTGGCATTTGCAACATATATGGCCTTTCCCCTGGGCTGGTTCACTTTGTGACTGTAGCTTTTTTTTTTTTTTTTACATGACATCCCATATTCCTGGCATCCTCAACATGCTGAGGGCTTCAAGACAGCTTCATCCTCACAGTTTTGTGACAGCACTGATTGGGGCTTTCTGCAGAGCCTCTTGCCCTGCTACACATTGCCCGGCCTTATTGGCTTTCCTCAAGTAACTTGGTGGAATCTCCATAACCTAATAGCTCTTGCATTTTGCATGCCCAAAACTATCACTATGTTATGGCAGCTCAGCTACCAGCTAGAGTGGTACTTGGTTTCCCTTGGTACTAGGCAAGAGAATCCTGAGTAACTAAGCAAGAGAACCTGGAAAATTTATCCCCTAGGTTGCCATTTTTCAAGAGGACACCCAAGACTCTTTCCCTTTTCAAAGAAAATCTTTAAAATGAGTTTACAGTTTTATATTCTAGAGTCTGTGATTTGTAGAATCACACCAATTATCAAAATGCCCAAAGCACTTTTCTTATTTTCTCATTACAAATTATCGGGCTTCTTTTAAATGACACTAATATAACAATTAGAGTTTCTTTTGCCTGAAGGTTTACATGTACTCATGTTCCCTTTCTATTAAAACTACAAACATTTTTTTGTATCTTTCTGCCCTGCCTTTTGCTCCAAATTCTCACTGTAAACACGGCTAAAAGGAGTCAATTATAATCATGCCTCAGCCTGAATTCTACACTATCTCAAAATTTCCTCAGCTAAATTAGTCAATTACATTTGAAGTCAATATCATTCAAATTTTCAGGACTCAGGCAAAACACAGACATAACGTATTATCAATGTCCACCCAGTCTTAATCTCTTCTGCAATTTTAGGAGCAGTCATTGCTTTGCATTTTATGGGCCTCTGAACTTCTGTTACCTCTACCAAACCACCCACTGATCTTAGAGCAGCCTTGACCACATGGCTAATTCTCCAAGTTCGTCCAAATTCTTCTTACAAAACAGTTCCAAAGGCCTGAGAATCACATGATAAGATGAAGTTCCACCAAAAATTCCACTCACTGTTGCTTCAACTACAAAAAATTAATTAATTAATTAGTGTAATTAATTAAAAATAAAAGCACTTCAGATTTCAGAAAACTCATAACAAGAAGGAATGGTCATTTATATCATTATTCATTTTTATCTTTATTCCATTTTTATTTCCTCTGACGTTTTAGGTCCCCTCATTTTATGATTTTTTTATGTTTACTTGACTACAGCTGTTTTATCATTTGTTTGCATTCCTCTTCCTCTGATGGTGTGGAGGATACTATCTCTTTCCAGTCAGACTGAGATAGATTTATAGTCTATTGGCACTTAAGGTGGGTCAGGCTACTTAACTCTGGAGTTCAGAGTGGGGAGTGTGATTCTCCTGTGAGCTCAGTGGAGAGAAGTGAGGGTGGCCTTGTTACCTCTGCCTGATGGGGAAACATGGGGAGGATCAGCACCAGAGTGAGGAGTAGGCACTTGACTAAGAGGCATGGGTGGATTCAGGCTATTCGCATGGTCTGGACTGACTCTGTGAGCAGAGAGCTTTAGTTCTGGGTGCTAGAGATTTAAACCAGATGTTGTCACCTGGCCTTTACCAGCATCATCCCACCAGGAGTTTGGAAACTCTTAATCAGAGCTTTGAGTCAGCCTCTACCCAGTCTTTGCTGGTGGGAGGGCTAGAGTTTTAGCTAAAGCTTTGTCAAAAAGTTTTCTGCCTTGGTACTACTAGCTTCACTAGTTGTATGTCAGGATATATTGGGTGGAAAAAAAATCCAGATAACTAACCACCACATTTTCCCTACATTTTAAGGTATCTAGCAAGTCTGCTTTCTCCGTTTTATTTATTAGACACAAATTGATAACTCATGTTGCCATGAGTTAGCATGACTCATGTTGGCTTCACACATAATGCTTAATATATCATGCTCAATATAACCGTAAGTATAAATTATGCTCAATAGTGTTAAGTGTGCTATTGGATGGTAAAAAGATGTATATCTACTTCATTAACTGGAATCAGAAGTTTCATTAGCAGTACTTTAAAAAAATTCATTACAGTTAACATTTTGTAGTTTGTTTCCTTGGAAAAAATTCCATGGACCTGTCCATTCCAGAGATTGCCCTGGAAATGACAAAAATCCCTGAGGCAATATCTGCCACAGTGGTCAGACTATCCAAATAGGTAGATTCAAAGTATATTATTGAGTGGCTTCATGATAGTGGCGATCTTTGCTACCAAAAACCAAAGAAAAGAGTAGTATAGGGTTAATGATCAGTTGATATGAAGAGGCAATATTTAAAACCAGAAATGTGTAACAGGTATTAGGAACAAACATGAAAGAGTGATCATAAACAAGGCATGGTCACGCACATTTATAATTTTACCACTTGGAATTACACAGAGATTGTGAATTTGAGGCCAACTTGGGCTATAAAGCGAGACTCTGTCTCAAGAAAGAAAGAAAGAAAATAAATAAATAAAATCATAACAGAAGATAGATGATAGGTACATAGAGAATGTGGAACTTTGTATGTAGCGGGACAGGGCCTTCACTGCTGTACTTCCCCAGAGTTCATGTCTCAGAATGCCAAAGGATTGGACAACTTTAACAGAGAATATTTTCTTATCACACATGTTTATTCTAGATTAGAGTCAATTTAGAGGATTTGGAAATTGGATGGGGGAACAGCCCAACCACCATGTGGTCTGAGAGGTTTATAAATCATCATTGTGATGGTTAGGTTTTGTTGTCAACCTGGATCTTTGTAATTGTCTTGGGTGGGTCTCTGAGGATGTTTACAGAAAGGCAGCCTCTCAGCAAGGGGGCAGGATGTAAAGAAGCTCAAAGAAGCTGGAAGTAAACATCCTTTCCTGTGTGGGCCATGCAGGAAGGAAATTCCAGAGACTCAGCAAGCCATTAAGTCTGGGGAAGGGTTTTAAGATCCCACTCTAAGCCTATATAAAGGGGAAGAAAATCTCTCCTTGGCCTCTTCTGCCTGTTTGCTATTGTGTGCGGTGTAGGTGATGGGTTTTCCTCTCTATTCAGACCTATGAAAGAGGGCCAGCCTCTTTTGCTGTTACAGAACTTCCCCTCAATCTGTAGTTTCAATAAATCCTTTCCTCTCCAAAACTGTGCCTGGTTTGGTGATTCATCCCAGCAGTGTGTGTCTGACTACAACAATCATCAGAAGTGTACAGAATCACCAAAAATTGAAAAAATAACATACATGTTAAAGAGAAAATTCTTCCTTCCTTCCCCCTCTCTCCCATCCTGCATAGTGAGATCAGAGGAAGGGGAAGGTACCAGGTCCTGTGCACCTCCAGTCCAGCAGTCAGGACGGAAAAAAAGCATGACCCAAGGTTTAATTAGGACTTTTAAAAGTTTTGCTGGGGGGGGAGTGGCAAGACCCCAGCCTGGGAAGCGCTTTTGGCAACTGTGACATGAGGTCACTGTCAGAGGCCACACCCTATCTACCTGTGGGGGAGGGTCTTTCTCCTAATTGCTCTCAGTATGTCCCCCATAGTCTCAGATGGTTCATTAAAGCTTGTAACTTGGGTCTCTAGCCACTTGGATGGAGGAGATCCTGGGCTCCAGCACAGGTGTGTTTTGGGGCAGATCTGATTCCAGCACAAAGCTACACAGAGCAGTTTGAGCTCTGGCAGGGTCCCTGCTGCTTGCTGCTCATTCATGCTTGCTGCCTTGGCTTTCTGCTGGCAGTTTCTCCCTGCTTGAGTATAGGGAAGCGGCTTTTTGCCACTGATGGAACTTCCTCCCTGGATCTGTAATCTTGAACTAAATGCCTCCCTCCCCTAAACTATGCCTGGTTTAGATGTTCATCCCAGCAATGTGAAGCTGTCTACAGCAGATGGATGATAGATTCGATATAAATAGATGATAGATAGATAGATAGATAGATAGATAGATAGATAGATAGATAGATAGATGATTGATAGATAAAGTGAGAGATAATAGATGCTAGATAGATATATAGATGATAGATGATTGAGAGAGTGAGAGATAATAGATAGATAGATAGATAGATAGATAGATAGATAGATAGATAGATAATAGATGATAGATAGAGCAGATACATAAATAGGAGAAATGATGGTCACATGTAAGAGGAGGACATATTTGATAGTAGTCTATTACTATCATGGCATTGTGCTTAGTTCCTATCACTGATGTCACATTCTCAAAGGAAAAAGATTTACACCATCTGAAAGGAAACCAGAGTACAATTCCCATTTTATTAAAGATGGAGGACACTTACTGTTTATGGATGATTCGTTGTTGAATATGTGCCTGAAATTAGTGTTTAGGTTCTTGATTACTAAAGATCAGAGATACTCAAAAATACTGAGAATATGTTGCAGAGTAGGAAACTAAGCAATGATATCCAAAGATCACAAGATTCTCCAATTTCTGTCCAAATGATCTGCTTGCAGCAGGAAATTTGCGACAGATTAGCTATGCCTTAATAATTGGAAGGAATTCCAGCACAAATTTTCTAATTACTTACAGAGAAGCCCACTGCAGAATTAAAAAAAAAAAAAGGAAGGAAACCATGAGTTAATTAGTGTTAGAGTGAAGATTTCTGGACCAATTTGAAGGAATTTGATGGAGTAAACAGTGGGCAGAGAACTTACAAGCACGTTGCCCAGGTTGCTAGAACATTAATAATCAGTAATCACAGTGGTGGTATTGGTGACTAGCTTTCCTTTTACCATATACCAAGGGCTAAGTTAAATTGTAATCTATGCCTCAATAATGGGAACATGCAGCTGAGCTTCAGTTTACTGAATTAAGTGTTCTGAGATTCCTTGTTCACAATGGCACAACCTTGTAGGATGTATGGATGTATGTATGGTCCTGCCATTTAGCACCCAAGGCTTCAGAGTCCTTGTAAGTAAGGAAAGACAATTATGTAAGTAATTCATAAATCACAGGGTATCACTTCTGGATTCAGATACCAGGGTACTAAGCATTGCATCACAAATTTTCTTTTACTTTTATTGTTTAACTTTTTTCCTATGTGTAGTGTGTGTGTGTGTGTGTGTGTGTGTGTGTGTGTGTGTGTGTGTGTGTGTGTGTGTGTGTGTGTGTGTGTGTGTGTGTGTGTGTGTGTGTGTGTGTGTGTGTGTGTCAGAGGTCACCATTGATACAAGGTCTCTCAATGAATCCACACCTCACTTATTTGGCTTGTGTAACTAACTTGTCCTAGGGATCTGCCTGTCTTCACCTGACAATCACTGGGATTACAGGTGCATGCCACCATACCTGGCATTTATGTGGCTGCAAGGGCTAAGAACTTGTCTTCTTGCTTGTATAACCTGTGTTTTACACATTGAGTCTTTTCCCTATCTCTAGTGAATTCTTTACTTACCTATTCTCTGCTTCAAATGCGGCTTGGCTTTGCATATGGGGTGTACTGGAACAGATCAATAATCTATGAAAATTAGAAATAATTTATCCATGAATCCTCTTACTTTTAGGAACACATCTATTTTTCCAATGTAGAGGGTGGAAATCAATAAAATAAAATCCCTTCAATCCACCTACTCATAAATATTCATTCATTCATTCAATAACTAATTACTAAATGTGGGACCCATATTAATTCCTTGGGTTACATTAAGAACACGCTTTATTAACCTTACTGCCAAACATCAGAGACTAACACACGGATATTGGTTAATCACAGAAAATATATAAAACAGTGGAGTGGCTACTGAAATACATGGATATTCGTTGCTATGAAGGGTGTCATGAAAATGTGAAGCAGAGAGCAATAATCTAGCCCAGGGAGGCAGAAAGCCTTCTCTTAAGAAATGACATTTAAATAGATGCCTTGATTTTGAATGAAGTAAGAAAGGTCATTGGTAAGAAAGTTCTAGACAAAGTGAACAGCCTATGCAAAAGCCCCAAGGTGTAGGGTTCTGCCACACACTGAAGAAGCCATGAAGAGGTGGCCACTCACCCCTGTGTCCATAAAGACAGAAAAGAGCATCTCAAGCATGGATGCAGGGTACAGGCTGGTGAGCCTGCTAAGAAGTGCCCATGAAGTCACTAGCTCAGCTTAGTTACTAAAGGGTGACTGGAATCTTTGTCTATTCTATGCTGCCTTCCTGTCTTTGTACTGAGCACAAAGGGTGAGGATGTGAAAGGTGCTCTTCTTACATCTTGAAAACCTCATCTTCTCCACAGCAGGAGTTCTCAGAGGCCCCGCACTGGCATTTGGCAAGCAATACTGACTCTGCCCTTGTGAAGAGCCATCTATGAGCAATGGAAGTTATTTCTGTGTCAGCTCCTCAGATCAGAGGCAGCTGGACTTCCAGGATCCTCATGGCCCACTCATGCCATCTTGTAGCAGATGAAAGACAGTAGAACTCTCCCAGCTACAAGCTCCAGAGCCAAAGAGCTAGAGGGTGTGTTTTAAGCTACTTTAAAATCTAAGGATGTTTTGTCCTTCTTTGAAGCTCATTATAACGCCAAACTGACACTGATAATTCCACTGAATCTGATATCAAAGAAGGGCAGAGGGTATATAATTTTCTGGCCCTTTCAGGCATCCTATTTCATTAAAAAATCATTTTGTTATAAAACTACAGGATATGGTATTTTTTGTTTTGATTTTTCGAGATACTTTTAAAAATTTATCTCCATATTGAAAATCTGGAAGGATTCAATTGGGTGGTCTTTCTTTAGTGCACATAGGAGCAGTTGGGCTAACAAAATTCACTCTCCAAAACCATTTACATTCCTAGCACCTCAGAGTTCTTGTCTCTTCTCTCTCTCTCTCTCTCTCTCTCTCTCTCTCTCTCTCTCTCTCTCTCTCTCTCTCTCTCTCTCTCTCCTCTTTTTTTCTGTATGTGTGTGGTGTCTGCCTCTGCTTCTCTCTCTCTCTCTCTCTCTCTCTCTCTCTCTTACTCTTTCTACAAGGTATTTTATCTTCAAGAACTTGAAGCTCTTGGGTTGAGCTCCTTAAATATGGTCATCAAAGAGCTGTCACAACAATCACAGTATTACTTGCTTCAAATGTGAAAAACCCTACAATCTCTTGTGGCCAGATCACAGAAGTGGACACCCAATCACTCTCACCCTCTTATTTAGTGGCCTTAGACTCAACTCGGACTCAGAGTGGTGCTATTAAGACCTACAAGGGAAGAAGTTCTCTGCTGGATACATGACCATCTTTAGTGAACCGCAGGTTCCCTGACGTAGTACAGAGTGACAGAGCATGACTTCTCTCAGGAGATGGCAAGTGAATGACAAGAAGAAATGAAAATGCTAATACCTTCTGAGAGAAGACCATACTAAGCAAAGGTAAACCCAAGTACATGAACTCTAAATCATTGTTATATTTGGGAAAAGAGGGAAGAAGGTCTGGTGGCTTGAATTTCCTGGCCCAGAGTCCCTAGGAGTAGGAAAGGGATAGTCAAATATACTCCGCACAGGAATTCAGATGTTATACTTAGTATAAAAGAATGCACTGTGACTGTTAAATATTTAAATATCTTAAGGAATATAGATCACCAATAGCAGCTGGTAGAGCAGTAAGAGGATGCTGGCATTAATTCAAGGATAAAGCGATAAAAACTCAACTCTGCTGATCATGAGAAATGGATTGGGAATAAATCTATGGGTAGAGATACATATATAGGAACACTGAGTATAGGCATAGATGTCAGTATAAGTGTCTATGTATGTATAGGTATAAACCTAATAAACCAAGATGTGGATATAGACCTAGAGATAGAGGCATAGATATAGTTTTGACTAGATATAGAGATTAAGATAGAGATATGCATGTAGAAATTTATATAGAAATGGACATGAGGCATAGTTAAAGATAAAGTAGATAAGGGTAGATAAAAATAGATTTAGACCCAGATGGAGCTGATGTCAATCTAGAAATGGATATTGATTTAGAGAGAGGTAGAGATTTAAGCGGTTGTACATACATTTGAAATGGGGACAACATAACCTGCTAATGGATTAGGTAAGAAGTTCAAGAAATAAAGCCATAAAGGGAGAAAACAAGTCACTGATGCCAAGCAATGATATCATCTGAGTTAGGAGAGATGGTTTTATAAAAATTTTTCCACTAAAAGAGAAAAAATGAGTTTAACAAAATCCCTGAACTCTGAAATATGGGCAGGGGAATGCCACAACTTGGCAGGTAACTGTTGATGTTTCTCCTTGTTACCTTGCACACGAACACCCTCCCTCGCTCTCTTTTTCATTGTGCCATTTCTCACTACTAGACTATTGTGATGAAAAACATCCTAAACTTTGGGACAAGACAACCCTATACTTCAGCTAGGTTCCTGCCAATCTGAAAGTGTACACAGTAGGAAAATTACTCTCTTCACAAGCTTCTGTTTCAAAAAAATAGCACTGCTTCTTTTATTTTAGGTAATTTATTTGTGTACTTAATTTGTGGGTGTATAATGTGTGCACGTATGCAAGCATGGCTGTGCATATGCCATGGCCTATGTGATTTTTTTTTTTTGTCAACTTGACCTTTTTAGTAATCTTGGGTGGGTCTCTGAGGTTGTTTATAGGAAGGTGTCCCTCTCAGTAGGGAGCAGGATGAAAGAGGCTCAGGGGAGCTAGAAACAGACATCCCTTCCTGGGAGACCAGTGCAGAAAGGAAATTCCAGAGACTCAGGAAGTCAACAAGTCTGGTAAGGGGTTGCAAGAAAAGGTATATAGAGGTGAAGAAAATCTCTCTCCTCCCCCTGCCTGTTTGCTGATGTGTGTGTGTGTGTGTGTGTGTGTGTGTGTGTGTGTGTGTGTGTGTGTGTATGTGGTATTGGTGATGGCTTTTCTCTGTTTGTACCTGTGAAAGACGGCCAGCCTTTTTTATGCCATTATGGAACTTCCCCTGGATATCTGTAACTTCAATAAATCTCCTTTTCACTGCAATTCTTTCTATCAGTTCTGTTCCTCTAGAACTGTGACTAAACAGCCCATCTGTGGATGTCAGAGAACAACAGCTTTCTTCAGCCTCCCTGATTATTTATTTTAAAATATGTACATGTGTATAATGTACATACAGGTGTGTATGTGTGTCTTTATGAGCGTGAATGCAGGTGTACATGCATTTGTGTGAATATGGATGTGGAGGGCAGAGGTCAATGTTTGGCATCTCCTTCATTTAATCTCCACTTTATTACTAAGACACAGGTTCTCATTGAACCTGGAGCTCACTGCTTCAGCAAGACTAGCTAGCCAGTAAGCCTGTGGGATTCTCTTATCTCCTCCTCCCCAGCTCTGAGATTAAAGGGGTACACTGCCACACTTACTTTTTTTTTAACATGGGTGCTGGTGTGCCAAAATAAAGTCTTTGTGTTTACATTGCAAGCATTTTACCATCTGTACAAGCACCCTTACCCCCACTGAATAAATTTTAAAGGACTTCTTTGGGAATTAAAAGTAGAACACGTGTAAGATGTTTAGCACTGTATCTAGAACTAGTAGAGCTCAAGTGAAGCTTGTCTTCTTTTCATTATATCCTCAAGCTCTCAAAATCCGACTTTTCTCTGATGCTGTATGAAACCCTTACAACCATCTCTAGTTCTCATTACAGTAATCCCAAGCCATTTCCTTTCAAGTGATACAATCCCCTGATTAAAAGAAGTTTCTTGGAGGCAATGATTCACCATTACATATCTTCTTTTTCTTCTAACACCTATATCAACACTGGGTACTTAATACATGCTATGAAAAATCCCTGTTGGCTATTGGATTAACTTTTTTTTTTTCAATTTGGTGAGTATAATTCTCCACCACTATTGAAAGCCTGTTGGAAAATTGACTCTTTAAAAGTGTCTGATATGTTGAATGCCATGTGTATTCTTAACCAAATAAGACATTTTTTAAATTATTTTTTTCTTATTCTTTTCATATTGTTACAATTCAATAGAATGTTATAGTTATAATATTGAAAGTTTGGGGCTGGAGAGATGGTTCAGCAGTTAAGACACTTATCTCCAAAGCCTAAGAACTCAGGTTCAATTCCTGAATACCCAAATAAAACCAGATGCTCAAGGTGGCACATTCATCTGGAGTTTGCAGTGGCCAGAGGTCCTAGTGTGCCTATTCTCTCTCTCACTCTCTTTCTCCATCCTTCTCTCTAAAATAAATAAATAAATAAATTTTTAAATGAAGGTCTCAGTGATCTGTGGATTTTTTTTTCCCATGAAGTCACCCAAAAGGTAGACAGTCAACATCTACAAATTACATTGATGTGTCAGAGTCCTAAGTGAATTGTATTATATGATAAATGTGTCAGAGTCCTAAGTGAAGTGTATTATATGAGAAATTTGTGAACACTAAAAGAAATTTTCATTACCCTAAGTGTAAAAGTTACCTCTGAAAATTTAACTTCTTGAGATACATATGGAATATTGAGGTTTTTCTAAAATGTAGTTGGACAAACTGTTTTATTTAAAATGTGACTACTGGATAAAATTTTATATTAAAATGAAACTTTGCCTTTTAATTTCTGTCTTTTACCATGAAAGTGTACCATAAAGCCTGGTCCCAAGAGCTGGTCTTCTTCCTATCACTATAAAATTATAATCATGGGCTGGAGAGATGGCTCAGCAATTAAGGCACTTGCCTCCAGTGCCTAAGGCCCCTGGTTCAATTCCTCCGTACCCACATAAGCCAGACCCACAAGGTGGTGGCCCTGGTTCTCTGTCTCTGTCTCTGTCTCTGTCTCTGTCTCTCTGTCCTTGAAAATGAATAAATAAAATATTTTTAAATAAATAAATAAAATTATAATCAGGCAGAATGAGGCTATTTCTCCAATTTGCATCAAATGTAAGCAATGATGTCATAGTCTAACTTCCTTGATGTAATAGAGGTCATCCTTTTAGAGAATCATAACACTATTAGTGAAGCTATGTACTGTTTCTCTATTCATGAAACTTCATTTTCCAAAATTATTTCTCATTTCATATCATTATTGTCCTACTACCTCACTGATCATGGTATCCAATGTGTTTTTTTTTTAAATTGACATCTTTATTATCCAAAATTAGATACATTGTATGAGCAAATATTATGATGGTATCCCCATTTCCCTCCTCTCTGTCCCCCATCCACTGGAGATCCTCCTTATTGGGCATAATGGATCAGTCTATGGGATAGGAGGTTATGAATTGTACAAAAGGTAGCCAGTTCCACAACCCCCTGCTTTGTGTGTTATTGCTGAGGGGTGCAATGTCTCTGGATATTCTTCCCCACCATGGCTCTTACAATCTTTCTGCCTCCTCTTCCACTCAGTTCCCTGAGTCATGGTGGATGAGTTTTAAGCCTGCTTTATTGTTGTTGAGATCTTAAGTATCTCTGGATTTTTGCTTTGGGTTGTGTTGTATATCGCTGGTGTCTGTCTCTTTGACCTATCCTGGGTTATTCGACTTGCTGTGGTGATAGGTCTCTTATTTATCACACCACTTTCTCATAGATTTCATTTGGGACCTACACAATAGGCCGGGGGTGGTTCATCTCTTGCCGGGATGTCAGCCATCATCCCATGGCTTGTTGGTGGATTTGGGTTGTCCCTTGCTCTCAGTGCCTTCTGAAAAATACAGATCTCCCTAGGAGAGTGAGATCAGTATAAGTTAAATGAGACACACATTGCTAAATTGGCAAGATTATAATGGGTGTAGCCTCTCTGTAGTTCTCTGGTAGTGGGAATTTCCCCCTTGGGGCCTAAGTTTTTGGTCCCCATAAGATTTTGCTCTGGATCCCAATTCCTGTTAAGGGTTCCTTGTCACTGCATGGATCTCTTAGCCTCCCTAGGTTTTAGTGCCACTATTGCACAGGTGATCTCTTGCTTGGCTTGATCTCTATCATAAAGCAGTGTGTTCCCCATTCTCCGGACATCAATCTGAATGTATATGAGTGGTCTCTGCTTTCTCCAAATATCATTGACCAATTTCCCCTGGCAGCTTAGGTAGCACCTACCAGCACTACACATGCTACCCTCTGGGAGCTGGTTACCATTCTGGATCTTTCAGGGTCTCTTGGTGTTTTGCAGTGACTTTCAGAAATAGGGACTTACTTTTGGCCTGGGACAGGTATTCACGAGCTTTGACAGAAGCCTGTCTTGTTTTGGGGGACCTCGTGAGTCTCTTTGATCAACAGTTCAGTGTGGGAAGTAACCACTGACTGGGGTGGGGAGTTGTAGTTCTGATCAATTTTTCATAGGGTTAGGCTTCCTCCTATTCTGTTCATGGCCCCTCTTACCAGGCAATGCCCACAGCCTCAAGAGCTTACTGTATGAAAGTAAGGATTTTATGGCTTTGATTATGGAATAATTTCCTTTATTTCAGTTATTCATTTTCTTTTGATAAGATAGGTTTTCACTTTGAAGCACAGGGTGGCTGTGAACTCATTATCCTCCTTGAGGAAGAGACTGAGTTGCTACTATTTATCTGATTTTTCATGAAGGGAAATGCTAGCCTATACATTTCAGTCTGCACTGGGGATTGCAAGCATATGTTATCATGCCCAGTTTCATATGCTACATTGAAAATAAAGCTTAAACTAACATTCCCTTACTGAATCACTCAAATCCCCTTATTAGAATATCCTTTTGGTCAAGGTAACAGAATAAATCTTATAAAACAAGCACTGCAATGGCTTGAATGTAAAATGTCCCCTATATCCTCATGGTTTTGTGGTTAAGCCTCATAATTAATCCTCAACTATTGGATTATTTGGGAGCTGGAGCATTGCTGAAGGAGGTGTGTCACTGAGGGAAGGCACTGTGATTTTATAATTGGCCTTCCTTGTCAGTGCTACAGCTCACTCTTGCTGTTCCCTCCTTGTGAGCATGTGACAAGATGTGATGCCTAGCTCTTTGCCTATGTCATGCCTTCCCCATGATGATGAAACTTCCCTTCAAAACTGTAAGCTGAAATAAAACTTTTCCTTACATAGTCACCTGTGGTCGCATGTTTTGTCTCATCAGTGAAATGTAACTGCTACAGAAATTTGTTACCAAGAAATGAGGCCAGTGGTGTGATACACCTGACTAAGCTCTGGCCAGTGCTGAGATTTATAGGCTGAAGCTTTCCTTTTTGAAAGAAAATTGATAGATAATAGGCACTGTACTAAAACAGAACCTAGAGGAAGAGGATAGGATGGAAAGAAGGGTGTGTGTGTGTGTGTGTGTGTGTGTGTGTGTGTGTGTGTGTGTTATTGGTGAATCTATATAGTGACAGCTTGGACTATAAAAAAATTATAAATTCTGTTTGGGATCAAATTTGAGGGTTATAGAACACATTCCATTCCATTAAACAAGTGGAAAAATAAGTTAAGCTTTTGGAGAGATGCTTTGGTTAGATGTGTTGATATAGGACTCATTAGCATAGAAGAGAAAGAGAGAGAAAGGAAGGAAGGAAGAAAGAAAGAAAGAAAGAAAGGAAGGAAGGAAGGAAGGAAGGAAGGAAGGAAGGAAGGAAGGAAGAAAGGAAGGAAGGAAGAAAGAAAGTAGAAAGAAGTTACATTTTGTGGAGTCCCAAGAATCCTAGTCATTGAAAGATAGGCAAAGGACAAGAACCTGTAAGAGGAATACTATAGTTACCTTTTGGTTGCTGCAATAAAGCACCTGACCAAAAGCAGCTGATAGGAGGACAGTTGCTTATTTTGGCTCAGTCTTGAGGGGAAGATTCATGATGGCAGAGAAAAGATGGTAGAGCAGAGGCTGGATATCACCTCCTTGTCAGAGCAGGTGGACAGCAGCCACAGGAGAGTGAGCTCAATAACACTGGAAAGCTAGGGCTAATGAATCTCAAGTTCACCCTCCAGCAAGGCATCTCTAGCAAGGCTCCACCTCCTAATTGCCACCAGCTGGAAACCAAGCATTCAAAGCACTCCAGTTTATTGGGGAAACCCGATTCAACCCACCACAAGGAACTACAAAGCAATTAAGCAATTCTGAATGGCAGAAGAGAGAATCTAGAAGTGAATGATGTTACAGGAAATTTCAGAAAGGATCTCCAGAGTAGGTTCAGCAGGGCTGGAGAGATGGCTCAGCACTTAGAGTACTTGCCTGAAAAGCCTAAAAACTTCAGTCTGATTCTCTAGTACCCAAGTAAAGCCAGATGCACAAAGTGGTGCATGCATCTAAAGTTCAATTCCAGTGACAAGAGGCCCTGGCATGGTGTGCCCCCCACCTGTCTTTGCTTGCAAATAAATGAATAAATAATAAACAGCTTTTAAATATAAAGAGACCACCGATCATATTTGCAGTTGAACTTTTAATAGGTAGATGACAATTAATTAAAATATCTACAATATGTGTAAAATGAGAATGCAGATATCGATGACCTGTAGTTTCTCAACTGTAAAAGAGGATGGTGCAGTACATCTTTGAATGGCCTATGTGAGGAGTAGCTAATCCTAACCTTCCCAGCCAATAAGAAACTTTAACATATTATTTGAATGGTTTCCAGGCCCTTGTTCATAATAGTCTTACTTGAGGTATTTTTGATTACAGAGAAACAGACAGAATTCTCTAACAAACACTTCCATTCAGGAGTGAAGAAGGTGCAGAGTCCCCAATCCTGTCTTCCAAAATTGAATTTATGTTTTACTTTGCATTTCCTCCAGGATCCCTATTACACCATCCCAACTATGTTCCATATCTTTCAGGCTCCCCGAGAACACTACACCAGCCATTGCTGTGTTTTGCTGATACAAAAGCACTCATTCAAACCACTCCTTTGAAACACCTCCTTCTTTCTGATGCTTCCTAACGCATTCTGCATTCTCATGTTCACCAAAAAGTGTAGACCGCTAAACACTTTGCTGCTAATTTTCCACATTAATATGTAAGTCTCAAGTGCATTATTCTGTACTTGAAGCAATTAGAAATGGAATTTAACAGAAAATGTGACTATAACTACCCATGTTTTAGGGCCTCGTGTTTATTTAACATTATATTCCCAGGCAAGTTTGAGAAATTGACAAAGTGCTTTGGACCAGCACAAAATATAGGTCAGCATAATATAAATATATGTCTATGCAATATTTAGATGCTATCGCACTCCATTTACTGGGAGCACTGGTTTCCAAGTTGAGAGAATGTTTGCACTGGAACAGAGGTCATTCCATGACACTTAGAGGAGAAACACAATGGAAGATGATTCAAAATCTATTCTAAATGTGTTGGGAGCACCTGGTAAGTCTGCTTCTTTAATTTTGCAGATGGATAGTATGTTTGGTGCCAAGGAAACTCCAGGTTTCCCTTTTGTGTTACAGAATCAATATTTATGACTGAATGGGACAAATTTATCTGTCTACTCCATCTTGAAGAGTGACTGATAGGCTAAAACTACCTCTCGTGGGAGGGAGCAGAGATATTTGATAACAAAATCTGATTTATTGTTGTTTCTGTTGTTGTTTGTTCTTCTGCTCTTCAGTGATATCTGGACCAGAACCAAGGTAAGAACTACCACATGATCACATTCTGGATTGGTCCCAGGTCCATTCATCTGGGAGTTACTCCTGCTTTCTTCCTTAGATGTGCATTTATGTGGGTTTTCTACAAAATTATATAATATAATGGGGTGGGAGAGTAAAACTAGTCTTTCACAAGGCACTGTTCCAAATTTCTCTGTGACCTCCTTCTTCCTCATTTCAGATGTATCCTTGACAGAGCCTGGAGTTAGCCAGAGGCATAAATGCACAGTTTTAGGAAAAGGGTTTTCATTCTCCGATACAGATCTGTGTCAAGACTTTTATTGTTGTTTTCATGTGCGAGGGAAGCATTTCTTAAGATGCTACAGTATAAGTCCTTGATGAAGTCATAGACAAATTGGTGAATGCTGGTAGGGATACCGTGGACTGCTAAATATATTTCCCCTCAGTGGACACTTTAGTATTTATGTTTTCAGTGATCTGTTAGGTGTTCTGTACATTTGCAGAGTGGTTTGCAGGCAATTCATGTAAGCTTGAGTAACAGGAATGGTTTGGCTTTGCACAACATGTGTATTTAACCAATTCAGTTTTACTGCTTTGAGCATTTGGCATATTTGTATTATATCTTTGTATTTTCATCTCTTCAAGGTTTAGGAAATTTTCTTTCAAACTTTGCTACAAAAAGGTAACCAGTGCTGCCTTTCTGGTAATCTTTTCAATGGCATTCTCACAACAGGATTATCAGAATTCCTTTTCCTGCTGTGGAACCCTGAATCAGCAAACATGCAGCTTTGCCGCATACTTAAAATAGATTGGCTTGGTGTGACTCTAGGATGACATTGCCAGCATCTGTCACTTAAAAAACAATCTTTGGGGTCTTCAGAATAGGATCAGGGCATAGGAGGACTCTTGCCTCCTGAAACACCTCAGTGGTGCAGCTTTCTCCAGCTTTGCCTCTGTGCTTTGGGGAGACATGACTGATGATTTTGAATTACAGCATCCTGGGGACTTATCAGCGAGAGATAGAAATGATGGGCTTCTAAACCAGCCCTGTCTTCACCAGCCCCAGTATTTCTACTTAGCCATTCATAACTAAGAATCAACACTCTTTTTAGATACTTTGAAATCTCTGCATAACCTCCTTAAGACAAGCAACTGTTGGAAGCTGAGAGAAGATAAGGCATTGTGGAGGAAACTACAGTTTTGTTTTGTTGTGTTTGATAAATGAAAGAGAGCCGGGCTTTAATGTGTCTGGGGAAAGCAGTTCAAAGATAAAAAGAAAACAGCAAGATTCAATCCACAGGGTTTTCATGTGGATCATTTGTGAAAACCTCTCCCTTCCTGAACTGGGCGTGTTTTCCTCTGGAACTTTTCTCTGTGGATTCCTGTGTGTGTGGATGTTTGTGTGCACAGGTGCCTGGGTGTGTTGGGCTCTTCCTTACCTCTTCCTTCTGGTCTCCAACCACAAAGGCTAAGACTTTGGGCTGTGTTCACAGCTTTTTCATTTTTCTCCTTCTAGAGATAGGAAGAACTGCTGGGGAAGGTGCCTAATGCTATATGTATTTACTGTTCTGGCTGTGGGTCATCCATGGGTGCTTTCCAAAAGCCCCTATATTTTCTTTCATGAAGTCACCTCTCTCATTGATTGCAGCTGGGATGGGACTATAAATCACTCCCTCCCTGTACTACAAAGGCTGAAGGAGTTCTTAGAAACACTGCAGGCTGCTTTGACCATATCTTTTCTCTCCAATTCATGTTGGTAGAGGGAAGGTTGAGGATGATTTGCTTTAATGAAATTCCTTCTCTTGGAACTTTGAATCCGACCAGGAGAGATTTAACATCTGAAAACATGGCTGGTGCTCATTTAACCTAACCTTGGTACCTTGATGCTGGCTGAGCAGTTCCTCCTATCCTGACTGGTCTTATTCTTCCTGGAACCTTGCATTGGGGGGTCTTGTTTTCTGGCATATTTATTTTGTGAGCTGCCCCATATCTTTCCAGTAAATTTCCTTTTGTTTACATTACCCTCAATAGGTTTTTATTGTTGCAAGATAAATAAAACAAAACAGGAAGGCTAAGCGATCTATCCATCTTGAACCCCTAAGAGATGAGGTTAATTAAGTATGAACACAAGCTTTTGTCACGATGCATTTCTTCAGGGGCTGGAGCTATTATTAATCCTGAATGGCCCTTCATAAGGCAGCTGCAAAGAAAGTTTTAAATACTTATCTGACTTTTTTCTAAAACAAAATGCAATAAGCACTTACTATCCATCGCCTTCCCTATGGAAACACACATGCAGGAGAAAGGAATCAAGAAGGCTTCTTGAGTAGCTGTCAGCCCAAGAACTGAATATCAACAGGGCTGGGATGTAGCTCAGTGGTAGAGCACTTGCTTGGTATGCAAAAAGCCTTGTGTTCAATTCCCAGCTCCAGACTTTAAAAAAAAAAAACATAAACAGATGACATTAGAATAACATTAGAACCCAAATCTTGGGTGCTACTGTGGGAGACACCCTTTCACTTCCGTGACAATGTGGACTCTGTGCATCTCTTTAGCTAAGCAGAGTCTGCTCATGCATGATGGACTCATTACCTCTTCACCTATAAAGCAGTTTGCAAAGAAGTTTTAGGAGAAGAAAAAGGCATTTCCTATCCTAAAACCATACTCACAGATGTGCTGTCTACACAGCCCCTTTCTCCTGCCTCTATCTCAGTCCTTTCTTCAAGCAATTTTTTTTGTTTGATTTCTTTACACAGGTTTCTCATGCAGCTCAGGCTGGCCTTAGACCATCTGCATAATTAAGGATGCTTTTAAACTCTTGATCCTCCTATCTCTCCGTCCTCAGTGCCAAGGTCAGAGTCATGTGTCTGACTTTCTTTTTCTGGCCTTGCAAACAAATGTATTCCTTGACATTTCTCTTCCTCTTACCAAAGTTTAATTCCTTTTTTCCTTTCTTCTTTTCTTCCTTTCCTCCTTTATTCCCTCCCTTCTTCCTTCTCTCCCTCCTTCCTTCCTTCCCTCCTTTCTTCCTTCCCTCCCTCCTTCCTTCCTTCCCCCCTTCCTTCCTTTTCTTTTGTTTCATTTTGAAAATGATCACTCCCCTAAATTTTCTCTTACCCCATCACTCTTAATGAACGAAGGAGCTTCTGGTCAAAGGCATTATTGTTTTTATTTTCTGTTTGTTGTTTGTTTTTTGGAGGTAGGGTCCCACTCTAGCCCAGACTCACTCTGTAGTCTCAGGGTGGCCTCAAACTCATGGAAATTCTCCTACCTCTGCCTCCTGAGTACTGGAATTAAAGGCATGCACCACCATGATCAGCTTGCATGATTCTTTTTTTAAAGGAGAATAAAAATACTTTTGGTAACTGTGATGATAATGATGCGGGTTCTCAGGTGTACCTAAAGTGTGCCATTTAACTTGGGTGTGTGCATGAATACACGAGTGTACATATGTGCATGCATGTGTTTTTATGGACAAATGAGTGGACATGTATGTATAGCCATGCATGTAGAGGTCAGAGGACCACCTTGTTTTTATCCTCAGAAATATCATCGACCTCTTTTGGAAACAGATTCTCTCAATGACCTGGATCTCACCAATTAAGTTAGATTGTCTAGCCAGCAAACTCCAGGAATCCTTTAGCCTTGGCCTCCCCAACACTGGAATTTCAGGCATGTGCTTGTGAAGCAAATACTTTACTGACTAAGCTTGCTCCCTAGGCCCTTATACTTTTGTTGTAATCTGTGTATCCTGGACCTTATTTCCTTCAGAGATCTGGTAAAGATAATCTATGTGCCTTATAAAATATTCCACATCATATATTTTTAAAAAATCATATAAGTGGTAGTGTTAATAAAACTGATTGGTCGCAAGGTATAATTTATTGTGTGAATTAGTACATAAAGACACCTAAGTAAAATTAATTAAATTAAAGGAGAGCAACAAGAACACCAGAGCAACTATCTGTGCTTTGGGGTGTGATGTGCAGTTATACACTGGTGATATTTTCATTCTAAAATGCTCATTTCGATGACACACGCTATCACCAAGTACTTCTAGTCCTGGACACCTTTTTCTGCCTATTCAATGGAACTCAGACTATTTTCAAAAAAAATCATCTACTCCATTTGCTTGTTTTTTAAGTAGTTGATCACGTTTTTCTTTTTTAATGGGGTTGGTTCTAATGTTTCTTAAGACTTTCCCTTCCCAGCAAAGCTGGCTTCCTCAAGAACCAGTCAAGGGGCTGGGGAGATGGCTCAGTGATGAGGGCCTGAGTTTGGATCCCCAGGACCCATGTGAATGTTGGCATAATGTGGCAGGCTGTCTATAACCCCAGTTCTCTGGGGGCTGAGCAGAGATCCCCAAGAAATAGGCTAGCGAGCAAGTGAGAGACCCTGTCTCAGGAAAAAAGGTTGATGGAGAAGGAAGAAGCTGCCCGATGCCAGCTCTCACATGTGTGTGCACATATAAATGTTCCCACACCTATGTGAACACGGGCAAGCACACCACACACACAAACACGAGCAAAACAAGATTAGAAGATCCCAAATGAACTCAGCAGAGGAAACACTCATGATCCTGATGACGATAAACTATGGAGGGAGCACTGGTGGTCTCTGAGGCAAGAGTTGCTTCCCTCTCCGCAGCTCTGACATCTTCATGTACAAGCTCCTTTCCCTGGATTTGGTGGCAGACAACAGGAGCATTTCAGCTAATGGACTCATGGGATTTGGCCACAGCTCATTACATTGTCTTGTCATGGATGTGTCTATTAGTGGCCACTTTTAAGCAATCAATTCCATCTGAAATGGGCTTAATGGTGTGGTAATATCTATCATTGTGTTGAAAATATAGGGAATATCCTTTAAATCTGTACGGACTTAATATTGTGAGAAATGAGGCCCTTTCAAATCTCAAGGACAGAAATGGTATGAGAACCAGTTATTTTATTTAAAAAGAAACAATGATTATGATAACCTCCGGCCTCAATACAAGGCATAAACCAAAAAAGTTTGGCTATGCTTAATCCGATCTACAGCTTCCCAGAAGGCCTGACTGGCTAACTAGGTCAGGGTATTTTTTCGTTATCCTGTCCCAGACTGACAGGCCTCAACCTTGCCCTACATAACGGGTCTGTGCAAAGCAGAGACAACTGTGTCTTTTGTGTACTTGACTGTGGCGGCTACATCGCCATCAATCATCTGTTCAAACAAGACTTTCAGTGCAGAATGCCAGGGAGTCCTGTGAGGACAGGCTGGACACTTCCTCTCTGTGTTTGACCTATCACCCCAGAGCCACCAGGTCCTCAGAGAATGTCGTCAATGCCAACTGAAAGAAAGCATCACAGAAGTGTAGTTGCCACACATTAAACCGAGTTCATTTAGGATCTGGAACATTCAAGGCAAAAGACCCTTCCCTTCTGCGTTTGCATTAAATGAAATGGATGAAAATATAGTTTGAGACTTAGGGAAATATTTAGAAAAGCGCTGATTTAAAAGAAATAACTGAGATATGCTTTGCACACTGTCAACCCAAAGTTAAGTGAGGTGACAGTCATTCCCTCATTTCCAGGAATAAAATAAAATTTAAGTACATACTCTTGAACTTCAAGGAACACAACAGACCTGCCCACTTGAACCAATTATTGTGTTTTCTTATTTTTTTCATTTCAGTGGAGAATGTCATTATTAAAATAAAATCAAATAATGTGCTCAGGCTTACAAACAGCAAGATGCTTGAGAACTAAACCTGAGGCTGATCTAAGTGTGTTCTCCGTTTTGTATTGCTCTCAGCAGGATCCATTCACTTTGGCCTTCCCTCAGCTCCCACGCCCTTAGGGTCTCCATCAAGTATTTGGAAAAGCAAGCCAAGGAAAGGGCTTAGTCTGAGAAGTGCTTGTCATGGAAGCATAAGGACTTGAGGCTGGCTCCCCAGTCACCCCAGGTCAGGGGAAGTGGTGACAGAAGGCTCCCCAGGCCCTCTTGGCTAGCTTGACAGCTTGACTAGCTCTAGGTTCAGTGAGAGCTCATGTCTCAACAATAAATAGGTTAAAAATATTCATTTCCTTGCATATGTTTGTTTGGGTGCACAGGGTCTCTTACCACTGAAAATGAATATCAGAAACTTGCACCACTTTTGGAACCTGGCTTTATGTGCATGCAGAGGAATTGCACTTAGTCTGGCTGGCTTTGCAAACAAGTGGTTTCAATGCTGAGCCATCTCTCCACCCTTAAGTGCTCTTTTACTAAATGTAGGCTCTCTGCGTGGTGTCTGCCTGGTGTTGTCACATAGGAGCCAATGTGTTCCACAGACTTCAATGTTCTTCAGCAAGTTCACTGGAACCATGTGTACAGGCAGTTTGATGCACGGAGACAGTTCACAGAGTAAACACTTTACAAAGAATAAAAATAAAAATAAAAACCCTACTGTGGAAAATGACAGAGGAGGAAACCCAGGATTGACCTCTGGTCTCCATACACCCCTACACACACACCCCTACACAATGTGTGCACATGAGCACACATAAACATGCACACGAACATTCACAACAGACCCTAGAAGATAGGCAGGCTAACGTGAGCACCCTCCAGGTATGTGCATGGCTATGGCCAAAGGGTCCTTGCTCTGACCTGCATGGGAAGCAGGCTTTATAAGATTCGCAAAGTCTCTAGAAAGGACACCTGTTACGGAGGGACATTTTCCTAGCCAGACTATTGACAGGCCCATGTGAATGAACTCTTATTAATTTATGGGCAGGAACAATGGATAGTCTTGGTTCATTACCAGAAAGCTTCCCTGTAGTCATTTGATGACCTCGGGGCATTTCAGAATGCCCTGCCTCTACCCAGGACCAGAGATTTCACTTGGGTCCTGTGCTTGTGAAGAGCATTCAGAGTCCTACACCTTCATTTTCTGGTTTTGCAAGCTGCTGATTATGAGGGAAGGGTCCACCATAGTGGTCTTCAAGCCTGTAAATTAATATCTAACTAGTTACCTAATCCTAGCAAACACCCACCATGGCCCAGCACGGCACGAGCTTTCAGTGAGGAACTCCTGGCCCATGACTTTTGTATGCTGGAGAACAGAAGAGTGGTTCTCAGGAGCTTCCCAAATGAACCCTGAACTGGAGATCAGAGTTTTCAATGACCACAAGCAGCCTTCTTCCCACCTCTCTTCTGGTGGAACAATGTGTAAGCAGCACTGAAACATGCTGCCCAACACAACACAGTAGCCACATAAGCCTGGGAATTTTACAGTGAAAAGAAGATGATGACGTGGCTGCTGGAAGACCTTTCATTCTATTTTTGGATATCGACTTAGATTTACTGAAATGAAGCTTCTCAACCATTCTGTACTTGATATATTTTAAGCTTCCTGATATCCCCACCTCACTTTCTGCTTTGAATGGGGAGAGAATAAATGAGATTTTGCTGGGTTGCCAGCCCAGGGTTCCTGATGCTCAGGCATTCTGAAGTCTCCAGTCGCAAACAAAGGAGGCTGGAACGCAGTTGCTGTGGAATGCACTAATTAATTACATTTACTTTACATAATTGGCATTAGGGCTTTTTGAACAATATGCAAATTTATGGAAATTGGTTTAAATACTTATGCAAAATAATATAAAAATGGACCCCTAAATTATTGGGAAAAAATAAGGTAGTTTTAATTGAACAGCTAAAAGATTTGTACTTCGTTATATGATTACATCTAGTAAACTCAATTTTAAAAGTTCATTTGCTTTTATCTAACCCTTCCATATCTTGCTCTGTATTGTTGCTATAATTATCACCAATAAAGGCCCAATCTTATTTTCTATCTTTCTTTGCATCACACATTAGTTCTGTAAACAGAAATGGAATATGCTATTCTTTTGAACAGAGCCTTGTGCATTACAAATTAGGAAGAGTTGGGCCAAAGAGTTGCAAAACCTCCAGTTATTTCTTGAAGAGGATATAATCCATCAGTTGCTGCTTTGCAGAGGAATGACTCTACAGCAAGACTTTCCACAAAGGATCTTTGCAGGACAGTTTGTAGATACCCTTGCAGTGAAAGAAGGTCTGACAACTGTGCCAAGGAATGTGTTAAGCTGATAAACATGTCATCAGTAAGGCGATAAAGGAGAATTAAGATGCACGTGACATAGGCAGGAATACCAATAAGTGAGTGCTTTATGTGAAAAATATATCAAGAAAGATGAAATGTACAAGGGTAAACAGTAAATGGCAGAAGGGGAAAATAAAATGCTGCCAGGTGAAGTGACAACTGTACACCATTAACACACAAGCTGTTAATAATTGATAGACAGCTCTCAAACTACATAGAGATCCAATTCATTTTTTTATGAGAACAACAGTTATTTCAGGATTACAATTTGGAGGGTATATTTCAAAATGCCAGAGGAAAAAAGCACCAGAGTTGGCAACCAGGTTGTCTTCATATATCAAGGGCAGGGAGAGAACAGCCAAGCCAAGGTGAGTTAACTCTGAACACCCAGTAGAGCTGGATAAAATATATTTCAAGCAACCCCCCCACACACACACCCAGAAATACTTCACCACCAACAAGACCCCACCTATCAAGGGCTTCAGTCACTGGAAGCATAATGAAACGTTTGAGTCTATGGCAGAAGGTTTACATTCAATAGTTCTAAGCTAGGCGTGGTGGCCTTTAACATTCAGCAAATTAGGAAACTAAGTCTGACTTTCAAACTCAAAGAGTATGAACATAGTTTCACAATATTCGTATAATTATTTAATGTTTCTTCTTTTTCAGTAGTTTTTTTTGAAAGGTGTGGGTGTGTTGGGAGAAGATTAGAGCGGTGTGATGGTTAGGTTTTGTTGTCAACTTGGACCTTTTTAATTATCTTAGGTGGGTCTCTGAGGAGGTTTACAGGAAGGCAGCTTCTCAGCAAGGGGCAAGATGTAAAGAAGCTCAAAGAAGCTGGAAGTAAACATTCTTTCCTGTGTGGGCCATGCAGGAAGGAAATTCCAGAGACTCTGGAAGCCATTAAGTCTGGGATAGGGTTGCAAGACCCCACCCTAAGCCTATATAATGGGGAAGAAATTCTCTCCTTGGTCCCTGCCTGCTTGCTGTTGTGTGTGTGTGTGTGTGTGTGTGTGTGTGTGTGTGTGTGTGTGTGTGTGTG